>JAAAKQ030095035.1:0-14580 GCA_010016005.3 Zanna intricata
AAAAAAAAAAAACACCCCAATTTTTAACTATCTTAAAAAACAAAAAAAATGTTTCACACCCTATTGTGGGGCGAAAAAAAAAAAAAAAAAAAAAAAAAAAAAAAAAAAAAAAAAAAAAAAAAAAAAAAAAAAATGTATTCAGTATTTCTAGTTTATTTATACCTAAATAATAACATAATAGAGTAAATATTATAAATAAATTCTTATTAAGAATTTAGAGTAAATATTATAAATAAATTCTGTGTTATATATCAAAATGAAATATCAAAAAAACTTAAATTATGTTATACTGTTTCAAAAAAATAAATTTTTAGCAAAATTACATTCACACTGTATATCAGATGGCTGATTCTGTGCACTCCCTATAATAAAAATTAATAAAAAAACTTCTCTCTTTCCTCAATTTTTTATCCAATTATGAGAAACTACATGTTAGTCTTTTTCTTATTAATTTAATCGCTTAATATAAGACAATACAGAATTTTAGGTATTTTAATTAATTGGCTTGGCAAAATAAGTAATTTTTCTTCATGTACGATATAAATTTTAAGCAACAATTATTGTTTGTCATTCACCTAGAGGGTTTTAACTATTTCACTAGATGTCTTAGCAATAGAAATAACAATTTTTCTTTTTAATATAAATTTTAAATGATATTAAAACAGTTTTCTGAAGATTTTTTTTTTTGCATAATGTATATATAATGCAATAAAAAAAACACAAAAAAATTATTGCACAATATATATTATGCAAATATATTTATTCATCAAATATAATTCTATGTACATGATTGTACGACTGTTGTTATTTAATAAGAATGGTTGTTATCACATCAACCATTTATCGCTAATGTAAATATTTGAATTACCATTTCTTAAGTTAATAATTATAATGTTTGAAGTCCCAAATGAACTATTCAATAATAAGAAAAATAGCCCATCTTCTAACTCCATATTAATTTAGCACAGACATACACATGAAGAGATTCAAAATCAAATCTTCTACTCCAATAAAAATAATCTGTGCAATTTTTTAAAGATTGGAACTGCACATCAATAATTAAGTAAATCTAGACCGACCAAATTAGAATTTCATTCTAACCTGATTAAAAAAACAGCACAAGACTTATAATATCGCAATAAAAATATTAGAATTGCTTGTTTATTATCACCTTGCAATACTTAATATAATTAATACTTAAAACAAGTTTTTTTTTCTTTTTAATTCTTATCTGCTTTCAGTGTTGTAATATCACAGTTATCAAGGGTTATTATTTTATAAAAAAAAATTAAACTTAGTATACTGACTGTACAAAAAAATAACTAAAAATTCTTCAATTTTGATTTATACTAAATAATTTTTGCATAGATATTTACTTTACTAAATTGAAGAACATATCACAAGTTATTCTTATTATAATTTTAATAGAAATTGAATTCCAATTTTTTGTTGAAAGTGAAATTATTTTTTATTCAGTTTCAAAAATAAAACTATTATTGTTTTACCAATGAATTAGAACACTCCCAAAAATATTACAGCAAAATAAAATCAGGTATATAAATGAACCTCATATGAAAAAAAAAAAAAACTTACATCACTCTCCTCAGCTTTCCTTTTCTTATGTTTCCTGTGTTTCTTATGTTTCTTGTGCTTTTTGTGCTTCTTTTCTTTTTTCTTTTTCTTTTCTTCCACTTCACTTTCCTGTAAAAATTAATAAAATATAACATTTCTTTTTAACTAATATAAATTAGAAAAAAATTCTATAATATGAAAAATATGAAATAATAATGCCTCACAATATCTGTTATGTTAATTTTGTGATTAAGGTTAAAACTTAAATCTACTAGTTTCTCTCTTCAGGATTGAATTTGAATAATGTTTAGAAGCCAACCTTCAAAACAGTATCTTAAAAAAAGATTTTAGTAAAATTCAATTAAAATTAAAAGCAGTTACATTAACAATATAGTTTTACATAAATGTTACAGTTAAAAAAATGTTATTTGTAATGACTTCTTTATCATGCTCATATGCCAAACAATACCAATTTTATAGCAGTTATAAAATAAAGTTTAACAGATCATCAGAAAAATAAACATGGGTGTACATTCTGCTAAAATAAACTTACAAACTGATGCCTGAATGCTAATTTTATAAAAGAATCTACTTATAGATATTTATTTCATTTACAATAACTCAAACAGTTATACGAGTGGTAAAACTGAAAAGTTCCAGGTCTGGGCAACAAAAAAAAGAAAAAGCGGTAGTCATTGGGAGCCAGATCACATGAATATGGAGGGTGTTGAAGCAATTTGAACTGTAATATTTGTTGTTTTTGTCATTGCATTGACTGAAATATAAGCTGAAACATTGTTTTGATGGAAAATAACTTATCTGGCCAAATGCGGTCTCAGCTTTTCGTTGTTGTGATGCTGCAATAGTGTCGCATGATATTCACTATTTATTGTTTCATCCATTAAGATAATCAATAAAAATTATTCCCAACTACGTCCCAAAAAACAGTTGCCAAAAATTTGTTTTTAACTATTTTTTTTGGATTATGTTGATCTTTTACAACCTATTGTTTTGACTGCTGTTTTAGTCTCGGGAATTTAGTGATGAACCCAGATCTCATCAACAATCACAAACTGATGTAAAATTTCCTCTGGACTGGATTGTACAGAAATCTTTTTTCAGCACTGTTTTTGGATGGACACAAGCAACCCCAGCACAGCCTCATAGCGCACAGTTTGTAATGTCCAATGTTCATGCAATATATTACACATGCATTCTGCTGACATGCCTACAGAAGAGTCTGCTAATTCATTTACTGCCACTTGTTGAACTTCCAAAACAATTTTATGCTCTTTTTGAAACATTTTTAGTGTAGTCACTTCAGAAGGGCTTCACTGCATGTTGTAGAGTTCAAAATGGGTGAAGCCAATTTTGAACTCTACAACTCAGCATTCAACTGTTGTATATGATGGAGAAGAGTCTCTTAATGTTGTATCAAGTTTTTCTTTAATTTCTTTTGCACTTAAGCCTTTCAGTAGTATTTAATCACTGAATGAATTTCCAGATGTTTCTGTTTTCCAAAAAAAAAACACTAATCATCTACTTGGATGGAATGCAAAAATTATATTAAAGCAGCAACTTGAAACTCTTATAGTAAACTAATGAAGAATGAAATCGTACATCATCGAGAAATTAAGCATACTAACACAATCTCTGTGTGAGGGACCCAGAAATTTTCACCCCACCATCATATATTATTTTTATACTAATATTTTGTTTCAAATAAATAATTTTTGTGGTTTCATTTACTTTTAACTTTTTACTGTTTAATAAAACTGCTCGAATAATTCATTTGTTATATTTATTTATAAGAGTAAAATGTTTTTCTCTGATCCATTGTTATATTATGACAAATATGAAAACTAGCATTTTTTAAACTTCCTTCTTTAAAGAATTCTATAGTTACTTCTAAATACACTTTGGACTTATGAGGTGTGACTATTAAATAATGAAACTAATGCTGTAAAGTATTTTGTTTTAAATTTTGTACATAGTTGTTATCCCCTTCAATGCCATCTCTCCTCTATCCTAACAACACTCCATGTGAATTTTCCATGATTCAAAACAGTGTTTCAAGTCTTCTTCTGCGAGCTCTTTTATGATGCATACTACTTTTTCTTTCACAGCTTCAATGGTCTGAAATCTTGTTCCTTTTAATGAAGATTAGATCTTGGGAAACAGATAAAAGTCACATGGTGCCAGGTCAAGTGAATAAGGCGAATGGCCTAACATTGCGATGCTATACTTGGCTAGAAAAATCTTCAAAGACAATGCAGTGTGAGCTGGTGTGTTATCCTGATGAACCTGTAATTTGTTCTACCACAATTCGGGTTGTTTTTTACTTATTTCTTTTTCAAGGTGTTAAGCAAAGACCTCCAAGGTAGTAATGTTGATTCATAGTTTGGTACACAATACCATGAATATTGAAAAAAAAAAAACCATCGCTTTGCTCATTCATGCTTTTTCAGCTCTCAGTAAAGTTGGGGCCTTCCAGTACTTGGACTGAAACTTTCTGGATCATAAGTGAAAACCAACATTCATCATATGTTATCAACCGCTATTTCCAAGAAGTTTGGGTCATTTTCAATGGCATTCAGTGTCACAATAAAAATTTTCACAAGCTTCTTTTTGTTTTATGAGAATTTAGGTAACATTTTCAGACATCTTTTGCATATTAAAATTGCTATGTAAAATTTGCCTTATGCATTCTTTATCGATTCCTAATTTCAGCAATCTCACAGATAGTTAACCAACAATCAGATTGAATCAGATTACCAACTTTTCAATATTTTTATCAGTTGCAGATGTGGAAGGGCGACACAGGCGTACATCATCTTCAACATCTTTTTGGCCATCTTGGAAATACCTGAACCACTAAAAAAACCTGTACAAGTGATAAACATTCATTGCCATATACTTTTTTTTAATAAAAGAAAAGTTCCAGTAGCGGTTTTTCCAAGTTTCATATCAAATTTCATAAAAATTCTTTGCTCTTGTTAAAACTTATTTTTTTGGCAAGACAAAAAAGCAGACTTCTTATTTTCATTTAAAAATAATTGTAAAACATGTGTAAACTTAACATCTCAACATAAATTTTATTATGAAGAGCTAATTAGCTAACAGAAACAATAGTGTACTAATTTATAATAACACAATTATTAAACAAGAAGAGAATTGCAAGAATGGAATAGTAATTTAAACTAAACTTACATCTGAATCTGAGCTTGAAGCAGCTTTCTGTTTCTTTTTCTTCTTCTTTTGTTTCTTAACAGTCTCTTCTTCTTCAGATGATGATTCTTCTTTCCTCTTCTTTTTCTTTCGTTTATCTTCTTCAGATGAAGAATCACGACGGTGTTTCTTTTTTTTCTTTACTACTTTCACTTCTTCATTTGCCGATGAGCTTGAATCTCTTTGTTTTCTATGCTTCTTTTTAGCTGGAACTTCTTCCTCTTCCTCCTCCTCCTCTTCTTCTTCCTCAGATTCTTCTGATGATGGGGAACCTCTTCTTCCTTGATTCTGAAATACAGTCATAAGCTACCATTATATAACTAAATAGCTACATAATTAGATAATAATACTTTGAATTTGTATATATAAACACTTTGAAAAATTACCAGTTTGATGGTGTACTAACTTTAACGTTTCTCAATGCTGGAAAAAAGGGAAGAAAAATCCATTCAAGTGCAGAATACAGATGTAATAAAGGCTAATTAATTATACTATTTACCTAAATATTTCATTAAATACTTTCAAAAAACAAGAAAACGTGAACAATTAGTTTTTCAGTTCTAAAATGATATATTATAATGAATAGGGTTAAACATATTGAGATATTGTTAAAGGGAACATGTTTTTTGAAAGCATTCCTTATATATTGTAACCTCCCTTCTGCTACTATAAATATCAGTATCATTTATATGCTCTTGTACAAAATTACTCAGTATTTTATTATCACATTTTTGGATAAATGCTTTAAATTAAATTTATGTACAGTTTCTATAATAGGTAAATAATAATTAGATCTTTTTATCAGATCATAAAGAATCAGTTTATGATTTGCATACAATGACACAGTGTGTGATATTAACCAGTAGTAGGATTACTTTTATTGCAAAAGACCGTATTATAATTACCATACTATAAAATAGTAATAAGAATTAGTTGCAAATTTCTAACAATTTTATTGATCAACAATAAATTGATACGAGTGTTGAATGGTGTAAAGAATCATCACACATACAGAATAAATAGCTAAGGTAAAAGGAATACGACCATTTCTTGGATTCTTACCGGCCTACTTGTTAGAAAGTTTGAATTCTGGACAAAATAATCTTACAGTTAATTATAAATGTTTTCCTGTTATTTATTAAATTTTCATAATAAGGTAACCTAATGCAAAAAATCCAACATCTATTTTTAATGGAATTCCTCACTTATTAAATACGTAGCAAAATCCACAAATTCATTAAAAAAATAAAAAAAGATTATAACTAATAATTTTATAAACAGTATGACAAAACAAATGTTTTTATACAGAATCAAAATGCATCATTGTGCTATGCTAGTTTCTCAATTTTAACTTTTAATTATACAAAAATTTAGGCTTTGTTATAATTAATGATACCAAGAGAATAAAAAAAAAAAGTCAGAGCTTTTTATTTATTTATAAAGACTTTTCACAAAGTTAATAAATTTTAAGTACGTACCTCCCTTCTAGAAGGTGGTGGTGATTCAGACTTTTTCTTTGATGGAGCCTGTTTCTTCTCTTTCAACCTGAAAAAAAAATCAGCAAGATAAAATTCCCCAATGTAGAAAATAAATCAAAAAGTCATGCACCAACTGTAAATAACATAATCTAGTTAATTCTTAATAAATTTAATTAAAGGAATGTATAAAACTATAACAGACTGTAGGACCTACAGAGGGATAAGTGTTACGTCATCTGTTGTAAGGTTTGTAAGGCACATAGTAAAAAAAAAAAAAAACGAGAGAGAGGGGTAGGGGAAGGGGGGAGAGATTGGAGAAGAGTAGGCTGATTTTATAGCAGGAAGGTAAATATTTTCATCCTGAGAACTTTTAAGTAAAAGGATAGATAGAATTTTAGAGACCCATATGATTTTTATAGACCTAAAAAAAGCATACAATACAGGGCCAGTAAAGAAATTGTTCTAAGATGTTTAGTAACTGTGGCCTTCATCAGACATATGTAAAAGCAATTTATTACTTTTATGGGAATCAAGTAAGCGCAGTTGAAGTAGAAAACTTCTGTTTCAGGTTTTTAAAAGTTAATAAGGGTTTACGTCAAGGATTCTGCCTTCTCTGTGCATGAGAAATGAGATAAGAAGAAGAATTGGGGAAACTGGTAGAGTGATTGACGTTTTAGAAGGAAGAAGACTACAATGTATGGGCTTGTTCAGAGAATAGAGCTTATAGATGGGCCTAGGAGGATGTTGAAATGAACTCTAGCACAGAGGGGTTAGGTCAAGGATGCTGCCTTCTCTGTGCATGAGAAATGAGATAAGAAGAAGAATTGGGGCAACTGGTAGAGTAATTGATGTTTTAGAAGGAAGAAGACTACAATGTATGGGCTTGTTCAGAGAATGGAACTTATAGATGGGCCTAGGAGGATGTTGAAATGACTCTAGCACAGAGGAGGAAACGTGGACGACCTCCAAAGCAGTGTATGTCTGGAGTGATGAAGGCGATGAAGAGAAGGAATGTGGGATAGGAGAGTTTTGCAGTCAGGATATAAGAGATCTGTTAACACTTCTAAAAGAAGAAATGAAGATAAAATAATCAGTGCTGTTTCTATTCTGTTTTAAACACTATAAATTAATAACAATAAAGGGGTAATTATTAATAACCCTAAGAAAGTTCATCTTGTTTACATTAAATTATGTATCACACCATGTTATAGTGAAATTACAGAATTAAAAATTTACTTCTTAAATAAAAATTAGCAATACAGTGCTAATGACATTCATGCTGCCCATTTTTCAGAACTGAATGAACCATTTCTATAGGTAAATTCATTGTGTGCTTCCACTACTGAGAACTACTTTATCCATTCCATTAATACTACCATAAAACTGCCAGGGAATCTAAAAGTGTTCAGTATTAAGAGCGAGTCCATGATGAAAAAGTTTTACTATACCTAGAAAAGCAAACTACAACAAACCTGTCTCTTTCTCTTTCCAATTTCTGTACATTTTTTCTTTTATCTTCAACCTCTAGTACTTCTTCTTCCATCTCCTTTTTCTTCTTAAATGGTGATGGAGTCCTTGATAAACTACGCGATATCTAAAAAAAAAAAAAATTAAATTATAAACAAAGTTATAATAAATAACTAAAATAATAATAATCATTTATAATTAAATTTTATTATTAATATAAAGTATATAAAATTAAATCGTTTAAACAATTTTGAGCTTTGACTATTTCAATTCTTTTTATTTATAATTTCTATTGTTACTATTATTTTTTATTTATAAATATTTATATTTGTCCTAAAGAAAGGGAACATAATTAAAATATATCAGAAGTAGCAGATACCTATGGAATAAAATTATAAAGGACGAATGAAATAAGGTAGAGATCAAAAACTGACTAACGAAGTAAGGAAAGCATTTATGAAGTTTTCTAATAATCAAATCTAACTATAGACATTAATCTTAAAGACCTCTGTGACAATTAAACCAGATAAATTAAATAATTACATAATTAAAAAAAAAAAAAGAAAAAAAAGAAAAAATCACAACACCCTATCAATGCAGCTGACCTGGGCTGCTATGATAGGTTCTGTGGAAGGAACTTGCACCTTCAAATTGCTGGACTTGCTGTGTGATGAAATATCACGTCTTGATACTTCTTTGTCAATATCCTTCTCACGAATCTTTTCTTTATCCAATTTTTTCTTATCGTATAACTTATCCTCGACTTTTCTTGAAGTATCACGATGCTGTAAAATAAAAAGACAAACACTGGTAAAAAAAAGATAAAAATTTAATAAGGTGAAGCTAAAAAAAAAAATATTAAGAGGTAAAGGGCAGGAAAGGGGTAATTGTAAATTAGGTGAGAACTGACTGAACAATCAGTCTAGAGACTATATAAATCACCTAATCTTAATCAGACCTCTAATCAGGAGACTATCATTTTGTACGTGGGCATAACTTTAACAGGTTATGTAAATTATTTCTGGAATACTAGTATCTAAATAAACAGCCTAATTCTTACAGAATGAATGTTTTAAGACAATAATAAAATTATGACATAAATGTATAATGTATTACAATGCATTTATCTGTACAAGGTCTATTCAGAAAATAACCCATGCATTTATCTGTACAAGGAAAATAACCAAACATTTTTAATTTCATGCCAATGGAGATATTTAGTGTTATGCAGTTGGCAGCATTGTTTCACATACCTCTTCTTCTGTAACAACATTTTCTTTGATTGTTGTTTAGTTTTCATGTTATTGTTATTTGAGTTCAACATGTTAAAATATTAGTAGAAATTTTTTTTAATCTCTGGTTTTTAGGAGTAACGATACAACATAAAATTTTGCATGATACATGATTTAGTATTTCACAGAAACGTTTCAATTTCTGAAACAAGTTTACAAAGAAGATAATCTGGGTCATACGTATTGTTACGAATGGTTTTCACTATTTAAAAATGGTTGTCAGTCAATTGAAGATGACCCTACACTAAGAAGGCCAACTGATGATACCAAAGTTCAGAAAATCAATGATCTGGTGTGTGCTAATTGCCAACTGACTGTCAGAGGAACTTGCAGAAGAGGTTAGCACCTCAACTGGATCATGCCATGATGTTTCCGCTATAAACTGAACATGCATCGAGATGCAGGAAAGTTTCTTCATTTGATGACCTAACAGGAGAAAGAACATTGAATGGAGGTTTTTTAGAAACTTCTAAAAATTGAAAGCCAATGATAATGAAACATTCATACAAAGGATGATAATGGGAGATGACATTGAAACAAAAGTTCAACCATCACAATGGATTGGGCAAAGGACCTCCTCACCTACAAAAAGCATATTCTCGTATCAATGTCAAAAGTGATGCTGTCTTTTTTTTTTCATTTTTAATGGAATTGTGCATTTTGAATTTTTGCCTGAAGGTGAAACAATGAACCATATGTACTATCAAGATGTTTTACAATGGTTACATGAAAAAATTCACAAAGAGACCAAAGTTGTGGCAAGTTACTCATGGTTCCTTTCACATGACAATATGCTCGCACACTCAACTTTGTCAATTCATAGTTTTGTGCCAAAAATCCAATGGCTGTCTTCTGTCAGCCTTCCTATATGCCAGACCTGGCTCCTTGCAATTTTCTCCCGTTTACAAAATTAAAATCAGTGATGAAAGCATGCCAATTACCATGCTGTCCTTCTTCTTCTTCTTCGTTCTTTTTATTTTTTATATAAATATATAATAGATTTAATTCAGACACCAGCTGATAGTTTTCATTTTTTTTTTCAATTGTTCGGTGCATATTTATATCTCATTTAGTACATATTTTTATAAATTTCACTATAGATGCAGTTATTCATTTAAAAAATGTTCAGCAGTATAATACACAATATAAATTATATATTAAAAATACATTTGTGTGTTTTCATTTAAATATTGTAATATGAATCAGTGCCACCAGAGTTAACATTTCACTAGCAATTTTGAGACTACTGATGACAAAGCTAATTCGTCCTTAAAGGTTATTTCAAATGAAGCTACCCAGGAGACTACTTTACTAAGTGGAAACACTATGGGGAAAAGTGCATGAATAAGGGAGGGGAGTACTAATTTGAAGAGGACTAGGACCAGTAATCTGTAAAATTAATAATAAGTTCAGTTATTCTCTGAACAGACTTCATATTACATACTAACTATCTGTCTAAAATTTAAAGTAAAATGACACAATGTATCAAATTTAAACTAAGCTGAATCATAAACATCCAGATCCATTTAAATACAAATATAGGTTGGAGATCTTTGTTACTAAAATGAACATTTCATTAATGTAAATGAAATTAATATATTTCATATTTCCACCATCAATGATTTTTCAAGCATAATTTTTAAAATCAAATAATCAATATTCTTTAATTAGTTAACATTAATTAGTTTAACATTAATTTAAATTAATTATTTTGTAAGATTGATTATGGCCAGTTTGCTATAAAAATCTGTATTCAATTCCAATTTTCAAAAAATCTATTTTAATTATTACTATAAAAAAAATAACAGACATCCATACATACACGTGATCTAGATCTTGATCCTCTGCTTCGTGACCTAGAACGTGATCGCTGATTCTTGGAATGCGGTGGAGATCTGAAGAAAAATAAACATTTAAAAATTGAAAAAGGTAACAAAAAGAAATGAAAATTTAATAGAAAAATTTATTAAAAAAAAGAAAAAAAAGGAGAAATATAATTTGAGTTGCATTTTTAACTAGTTTCATCAAAAATATTTTTAAAAAGAAATTACACACATATATATACATATGTGTGTGTGTGTGTGTGTGTGTGTGTGTGTACATGTATATGGCAGCTTTAGCTGCAAAGTTACTCATTCTGCATCAATTAAAATATAATTTTTATTCTTAATGTTAATAACTTTAAACTTATAAGTAAAGGATCAAGATAAAAGCTTTGTTAAAATTATAAAATTCATTTTGCTTTAATCTTAAATAACTATTCTCTCAATTTTCTGTTTAAAAAATAAAATTACAAAATTTTAACAACACTGTATTAGCTTTTTATCCTGATTTGATCGATTCATTCGCTAAGCTAAAATCATAAAAATAAGTAAAACTTCACAAAAAGTTTTTCAAATGAAAATCTCTATAATTCTTGAAACATTAATATTTTCATAGTAAAAAATAAAAAAAAACAATCTATTAATTTGCAGATGACTTGGCTTTAAAGATTAGCAATTAATAAATAGATGAAATTCATCCAAGAACTATATGAAGAAATAGTGGATATTGAAAAAGCAATACGAAAGAGACTGGAAATTCCTGGGCAACAAAAGAGCAACCATGGGTAGTTACAATAGATAAAGAAAAAATTACAGAAACTGAGGACCTAAGAGTAGGAAATGAAAGATAGAAAGGTATTCCGACCAATAAATATACAAAGTTGATTTTGAAATAGTGAGGAAAAGAGCTGTACCAAAGTGTAGAATATTGGGGGGGGGGGAAAGAATCAGAAGAAATGAAACTTGAGTGGTGGTCTATAGTAGGCTTATAAAAAAAAAACTAACCGTCGTCGCTCTCGTTCCCTTTCCCTTTCTCGTTCCCGTTCTCTCTCACGTCTGTTAATTTCTCTCCTTCTTCTTTCACGTTCAATTTCCCTTTCCCTTTCTTCTCTAGCCCTTTCACGTTCCCTCTCTCGTTCTCTTTCCCGTTCACGCTCACGTTCTCTCTCCCTTCTTTCTCTTTCACGTCTTTCTCTTTCTCGTTCTCTCTCCCTTTCGATAGATCGTCGGCTCGGTCTATATCTTTCACGTGATCTGAAAATAAATCATTTATGTGAAAAAATATCACCCACATAACATATATAAACAGAAAATTTAACAAACTATATCAGTAAAATGTAATTTTTATATAAGGGTCATGTTCATGTGGTAGTAATACCAAGCAATAATGAACCTGATTATAAATAATAAAGTAAGCACTACTACATGAAGACAACAGGAAAATGTTCTGTCTTCACCACTAACTGTAGAAAATTACCAGTTAGGCCTTAAAAAAATATTTTTTTTTTTTAAATAAAACTTAAAAAATCTAAATAAAAATTATTTTTATCTATATTGTAACAAATTTGGGTTACAAACTTATTTTTCTATTTTTCATTACCATTTACATCAGTAACTGATTCACCTGTATATCGAACATTATGAAATTTTTTTCACCTTGCGCTCTGAATATATGAAGATGAAATTAGGACTGTACATGTGGAACTGCAGAAACTTTTCTGCATTTTGAGTATGAAAAGCCAGTAATGAATTGCTTCATTTTCTTAGCTATGGTCAAGTTAGGCTATTCATTTTTGAAAAAACTTTCTTTAAATTTTTTCTAATTTTTTAAATTGTGAGCCCTTCATCAGAGGGCTGTTAAGTTATTTTAGTGACTTTATTGTTTATTAAAATAAAATTTGTTTTAAACATATTTTGAAATTACATTTTGGGTGCTCTCATACTCAAGGATTTGGGTAAAATTATTTTTTAAGAAAATAATCGGAACATTTTGAAATAAATTACATTTATTCAAAATGTTCTAAAAAAAGTTTTTTTTTTGCTTTTTTAATTTTATTTATGAACTAAATATTATAGAAGAATTCTGGGGAAGAGAATCAAACGCCTATAATTTTTTCAATTAATCAATTCAAATAAAGAAGTAATGCTGCAGTAGATGGAGCTTAAAATGGCTTGTTTATACAAAGATGAAATAACATAATCCAGTCATTAAAAAAATTGGCTCAACTTAATTTTTTTTTATGAATAGTTACAGCTAGTTTGTGAATACAACCATCCAAAAAGGTTAGTTAGTAGTAAAGTATAGTCATTGCAAATCAGCTGATTTTAAAGTCAAGAGTTCTAAGGCTCAATTCCTAGTAAAGGCAGTGTTTTATATAAATTTGAATACTAGATACTGGATACCGGTATTCTTTGGTGGTTTTCAATTAATCATACTTCTCTCAGGTTGACCTGTTCTGACTAAACTTCACTTAGTGAAGTTTAAGACTAAGTTAAGTGTAGCACTTATAAGACTGAACTTCATACATATCATCCTCTCAAGTAATACCCTTACGGTGATTCTGGAGTCTAATAGAAAAAGAAAGAAGTATCTCAATGTAGTAGGCTACTAATACAGATATTTGTGAATGTATTTGAAATTTCAAATGTCAAGCCTGCATTCAAGAACGTTTCATATGTCACATATTTTGTTATTTCTGATACTTTGAGTACAGACCAAACTTCATTATATGTCAGTTCAGTACTTTTACTTGCCATTAGTACGGCAAGTGCTTTCTTTTATTTAATATTTGTTTTCAACTCTTATTTAATAGTTTGTTATTCTAAGTTAAGTGGAATAAAAATATTTCATTAAGGAATATAGGACTAATTTTATTTAATTTTATGAATTTCATCCAGGATTACAGAAAAAAAGGACAGTAAAGATTACACAAACTTAAAAATTAAATTGTAAATAATTGGTAGAATTATGTAAAAAATTATGTACAATTCATAGTAGTTTTCAAAAATGAATTTAGGAAGGAAGAGAACAATCAATCTGTGAAATAAGCGTTAATTTTTTTTATATGGAAACTAAATTTAACTGTCAAAAACAGCACTTTATTTACAAGTAAATTTTAGTCTTTCAGATCAACTCCCAATAATTCTTTTACTAGTTAAAATGAACATAACTTTCTTGTTTAACCATTTCTTTTATATATATCTTACTACCAGGTGGGCTGCGTAGGCTAACACATAGATGGCGCTACTAGTATTAAATCCATATGATTTTTAGTTAGCCCTAACCTTCAAAAGACACACGTGTATAAATTTGACAGCTGTCGTACTATTAGTTTGAGAGATGTAGCATTTTGAGTGAAGCAACTTTTGTTAGTTTGAAAAAAAAAGATAAAAAGGAATTTCGTGTGTTAATAAAGCATTGCTTTTTGGCGAAAAAAAATACTGTTGAAGCCAAGGCTTGGCATGATAAACATTATTCGGACTCTGCACCAGGAAAATCAACCGTTGAGAAGTGGTTTGCTAAGTTTAAACAAGACAAAATAAGTACAGAGGATGATGAATGCAGTGAACGCCCAAAGAGGCTGTTACTGACAAAAACATAAAAAAAGTCCACAAAATAATTTTGGATAACTGTAAAGTGAACTTGATCGAGATAGCTGAGACCCTAAAGATATCAAAGGAACATGTTGGACATATCGTGAATGAATATTTGGGTATGCA
>JAAAKQ030095046.1:0-14579 GCA_010016005.3 Zanna intricata
GTGTGTGTGTGTGTGTGTGTGTGTGTGTGTGTGTGTGTGTGTGTGTGTGTGTGTGTGTGTGTGTGTGTGTGAAAACGCGAGCAAATATAAATGTTACCAATTTTGTCTTGATTTTAAAAAAAAGACAGTTAATTATAAGGGGTAATATAATTATGCCATTCAAACTAATGTTAGCAAATATTGCAATTAAGTAGTATTCTTTCAAACAGGAAAATAAACAATGAGACTCCATATTTGGTAGTTATTTTACACGTTTTATTATTACTCCTTTTTTAATAAAGTCTCATGTTTAAAATTAATAATTACCACATTTGTCAGAATTTTTTACCCACTTTAAGAATATCTTCAGATGACTATGAAGAAACGTTTTAATTCTATTCCATTACCTAATCAATATAGTTTTAAAATTTGATTTCGTTATTGAAATTACATACAAACGAGAATATTTACGCTCTTAACTGAAAAATAGTTAGTACAATTGTTCGTAAAGTAAGTTTATCTCACGAATTTAATTAATAATAACGATAGAAATTATTTATAATAAATTAAATCTATAGCTCTTACTTATGAGAATTGTATTACACATTATTAGTTTAGATTTTTACCGCCAGAGAAGTACATAGAAATCACTGGGAGCTGTTAAGATAGATTTTGTACCCAAAAATATATAGCAGTTTGTATAAAGGAATATTCGAATTTCAACTACTCTCTCAGAGTACTTAAACTAAAATATATTAAAAAGTATTTTATATCCTTTGGAAACATTAGCATCATTAACTTGCCTGATCTTCCATCCAGTTTCGTAATAACTGCACCGATCAGCCTCTAGTTCCGTCCAAATGTGTTAGTAATTTCTTCACAGGAAGGTTCATGTGGACATAACCGACTGGTCAGGAGCTAGACAAAATGCTAATGATAATATTGTATGATTCTTTTTATTTGCATAATATTAAATGTATGCTAATGTTATTCAACCTAGTCTTTCTTATATTATAGCAATGTAGGCTGCAGTGAATTTACGTAAATATATTGTCCAGTAGGTATCATAGTTTTTTATTATTTTTTTTTAATATTCTTTTAACCATTTTGTTTAGATTTTATTACATTAAAAAATAAACAAGAAAAGCTTTAAACTGACTAGAGTTACCATTTGCTGTTGGCCTTACTTCCCTAAATGCAGATTTGGCACTTTAACCAAAGGGTGGGCTGTTTAATTTAAAGTTATGTTTTCTGTTAATGCAAGTATGATATTGAAGTGTATTTTTATTACAATTATATCCATTAATAACATATATTTTATTTTTTTCTTGATACTGTCTGGCTTTTATCATATTTTCTAAATATTTTAAATAATTTTATTGTTACTCGGCATATGTATTAGCCTAACTCATTTTTATTTTTTATTATAGTGACAAAAAAAATGTGGTATGTGGTAGATACATAATATTAAATTTAAATTTATGAATCACTGAAACATTTGTTAACTAACTCGAAACTGTTCGAAAATTATAGTCGATAAGTTTTAAAAAATGTGTTTATTAATTAATAGTTCGGAAATTAGCTAATAAGATTTTCTAATATTTTATCTAATAATACCGGAAATCTTTTGCAGGTACCTCAATTGAAACTGCTACATCAAGTTTTGTTATTTAGAATTATTACAGAATAGGTTTTCTTAAGGAAGCTTTAACCTCTTTTTAGATGGTATTCTTGTTAAAATATATCATAACTTGAAGTCTTTTATAATTAAAATAAAATCCAGAGGAAAAGAAATTTAGGTTTACGTATATTTCAGTTTACATAAATTTCAATGCAAAATCTTTGATAGTAATGAACTGGATAAGATATCCGCATTTCATAAAAATTTTAAGCAGCAAGGATTTGCACTACTTGGTTGTGGGATCGTAAAATACTGTTTTAGTTTGGCTTTTCTCATTTCGCGGTCCCTCTGCGGTCCTCTTTCACTATCTACCTTTTTCCTTTATTCTTGATCTCTTCCTTCTCGCTACTATTCTGTATGTTTTAGCAGAAGGCCACGGATTCCTGATAATGAAGAGAAGGACCAATTTAAATCACTACATGCTTGGTATTTGTGTGACTTGATAGAGGCAGATCTACCTCAGAACAAACCAAAAAAATATTTTCCTATCAAATAGCTGAAAAAAATTTAACTGAAGAGCTTATCTGATAAATCCGACTCTTTTATAAAAAAATACTTTTAAAGTAAGAAATGTTAATTCAAAGAAAATAATTACTTTGTAAAACTGTAAAATTATTCATTGACAATAACGTTTTCGAAATATTATTTGAATAAAGAAATTTAATATTTAGTGCTTCAGTTTAATCGTTGTTTTTTGTTTTAAATAACAATGATTTTTTTCAGTTCAGAGCAGTGGTTTTTAAGATGAAAACAAAATTATTGAAATTTTAAACAACATTTATTTTTTATGTTTATTTTAAAAAAAGTTCCACTTTAAGTTTAGTATTATAGTGTAATCTTTTTTTTTTGACGATGTTGAAGGAATGCCATTTACGCACGCCAACACGGGGTCTTCGCGGGGTTATGTCGAGCTTGGACCCGGGCCGCTATCCGTCCCGGGCTAGCTAACAGGCTCCGCCAAGATGTTCTTAGACGTTTATGATCTGCCCCATACCGACTAAACCTTCCTCACCACTCTTCTCCGCTCCGAGACCGGACCCGCAATTAAGCATTACGCAGTCTCAGGGGATTAACCGACAACTTCGGAAACTTGCCATCTTCTTACCTGTCAAATCTGAAACAAAAGGAAGAGCATCCATTCAACCATGTATACAAAACATTCATACCTGTGTTCATGGATGTGTAAGTGTACATGTAAGTGTGTGTTCACGTCTCGAGGATAGAAGTCTCCGAACATCATCACCACCGCCCACCCCCGGCTAAGGCGAACGATGGCTCCGCAGAAGGCTGTCCGTTCTCCTGACACCTTCGTGTCTGTGTGTACAACCCACCCACCCCAGTCATAGTGGGAAAGGAGTCCCCGTGCATTATCACCACACCATCTCCAGGAGACGAAATGCAGCTCTGCAGAGAGCTGTCCCCCCCACAGGACCATTTGCGAGATCTCAGTTAATCCAGACATCTTCTTCAGTAGTCTTCAACCGAAGCACCGCAGCCACAAATCCCCGTATCTTCTCCCAGCCGCCTATCCCTTGTAACATTGTGTCCATAAGTTCCTCGGGTGGTCTCACCTATCCCCCAGTGTAATCGTTGCTCCACCCAACGATCGCAGTAAATGAAAGTGTATTTGGCTGTATCTCTTTCCCCACAATACAGAAAGTTGGATGTCTCCTGTGAAAGCGACACAAGTAATCACTGAAGGACCCATGACCAGTGAGGAACTGATATAAGTAGAAATTCACGTCACCATGTACGCTCACCAACCAAGGGCCCAAAACCGGGATAAGGCGCCTGGTCCAGGCTGCCACAGACGCGGCAACCCATAGGGTCTACATAAAGGTCTTCATAAAGGCGTGTTACTCCCACATCCTTCCTACCTCCATTTGAGACCCGTATGTGCTGGTCGGCGCATCATCAGTTTTATCGGGGGGGAACCCCCCCCCCCTACTAATACCCCTGCTGGTAGTGTGGAAACTGTTCTGTAGCAGTTTATTTTCTTAATACAGCCCCGTCGTTGTAGCGACTGCAGTTTCTTTGCATTCCTCTTTACATCAAAGGCAGACACCCACGCAGGAACCGCGTGCAGCAGCATCGCCGTCACTCCCGCTAACAACAAACGTTTTGACCGCGTTTCGACGTCCGCGGTCTACCATGCGGAAGTATCATTCGCTGTAGTATTCCGGTAACCTTTTCAGCTTTCTCCAAGATATAATTTATATGCCCATTAAATAGCTCCATTTTATGCAAGTACACTCCCAAATATTTCACCATAGGCTGCGTAAGTACAGCTAGACCATCAACATAAATCGTTATAGGGCGGAGCCTCTGTCTGCCCGCTAACGTTACAGCCCGCGTTTTGGCAGGCGCCAAAACCAATCCACATTCTACAATTCAGTGATTAATGCGCCTGATCATGAAATTCGCCGTCAGCTCTACATCATTTTCCGAGCGACCACAGACCATAAGCACGACATTATCTGCATACGCCAATAGTCCAACCGTAATACCCCATCAAACGCGATGTTCCATAAATGGGGCTCAACGACGACCCTTGAGGTACTCCGTCGCTAGATCTATATTCGAGTAATCCTTCTTCCGAGTGAACCTGTATTACTCTATCCAACATAAAATCACCAATTATCCGACGGAGATATCCACTCACATTCCTGTCACTGCAACTCCCGTAAAACCACTTCCGATGTCACACTTCCAAAAGCATTCTTTAAATTCAGGAGGACTAGTAGTGGAATTTCTCTAGTCCTCCAAGTTGCAGAGCGACAACCCGCCGCCCAATGCAGAACATGCTTTAGCGCATCAGTCGTTGAAGTGTCCTGCTAAAACCCATATTGTGAATCCGACAATCCTCCTGTGTCTCCCACTTCTTCCACCAGCCACCGGACCAATAGCCGCTCATACAATTTGCCAAACACCGGCAGTAGACTTATTGGACGAAATTTCCGGATTTGCAACCCCGTGTTAGACTTTTCAATTAACACTACTTTCGCTACTTTCCAGCAAGCCGGAAAAATACCTCTACTTAGAGCAGTATTCATCACCTCCAATACAAGCCAAGGGTCTTCCCTGTACAGACTCTTCAGTAACAAGGCCCGATCAATAACAGGTACCCTATCAGGACCGGGGCTCTTGTTAGGATTCATGAAGTACGCCATTGGGCGTACTACATTGGAACCAAACTGAGAAGATTTTAGTTAGTTAGGCCTTTGAATAAATTTTCAGTCAGTTAAATATTTACATATATATATATTTTTACTTCCTTGTACCTTAGGAAGTATTGTAATCGCGAAAAATTTCGGTTTTTAGACTTCAACGGAAATTTCGATATTGACCATCCCTTAATCCATGTGACTATTTTTGGCCTGTACGTACGTATTTATCTTGCATAAATCAAAAACGATTAGCCGTAGAATGTTGAAATTTTGGATTTAGAACTGTTGTAACATCTAATCATGCACCTCCCCGTTTGATTTCAATCGATAGACCAAAAGTGTCCAAAAAAGCTCAAACCAAGTGTCCAAAAAATTTTGATTTTGGACCTTTTCTTAACTGCAGTAATGAGCTCTCATTGAGAGCTTTCCTAAGATACTCATAAATAGTACTTATTTTCATTGGTTTGAGAGTTAAAGCCCAATAAAATATTAATTAATGAAATATTTGGATCTTATAAGGAAAAGGCACATCGGCGAGAATCCGACTATATTTCCTTTTCTTTTTTTTTTTTTAATTTAAATATATTGATTTATTATTAATTATTAACCTGCGATTGTAAAAAAAAATTACAATAAATAGCAATTCAATAATAAAAAAAAAAAAATGTAATAAAAAATTTATGTTTTTAATAGTCATATAAGGAAATCTTTGGTGTCCACATCAGATTTTTTACTTAATTATTATTTATTATTTTGTTTATTTAAATTATTTAAGGTTTATTTTTGGTACATTCAACATTTTTTATAGCTTACTTTGTGAAAATTGAAAGTAATTTATTTAAAAAAACAAACTTCAATGTAAGCGCACACACATTCGTTAAATGTTAGCATAAGACATTGATAAAACTTTTTATTCATTTAAATAATTAAATATTTAATTAGTAATTAAATATTTTTTAATAATGTGTTTTCTCCGTATATAGACTACAAATAAAATATTAAACTTTATTAAAATTAGCATGTCAGATAACGGAAAGTTGGCAAAAAGTTAAATCATTTTGATAATAAATTCACATTTGATTACATTGTCTTTACTCCCCACTTTACTACTGTTTCATTCCCCCCACCGTTTTTATCACACCTCTTTCGATATCTCTTTTCAGCTTGTCTTATAATAGATAGTTGCTTACTATTAAAAAAGAAAAAAATAATAATAATTTACATATTTTTAATGACAATATAAGTATTTTACTGCATAAAAACTATTTTTATCCTGATCCTTAAATGGTGATGGAAACGTTTCCATCGTAAGAAAATAAAACTTAATTGTTTATGTTTTTATTTATATTTTTTCTGTTAATACTCAATTTAGTTATTTTTAGTAAATTTAATTTACGAAACATAACTAAATTACCTGGCATTGCTAAATACGCTTAATACTATTGTGGATTGAAACGAAATTTTCAATTCTTTTGGTTTAATTTTTAATCTTCAGTGTATATCATAATATAGTTTTACAGTTAGGATAATTTCTGATCGAAATTAAAAAAAAAAAATACTTATTACAAAAGTTAATGTAAATTTTATGTACTTTGATTTTTCACTTTTGAAATTACACCATGAATAAATAAATAAGTAAAAAAACTATGTTTCTAAAAAAGATTTCCTATAGAACTTCAAGAACCATAAAATTTGCCTTTTTAATTCCACTATTAAACTGCACTCTGATAAAATAAATTTTAAAAGTATAAATGATTATATTACTCAAGATTATGTTACATCTTATAATAATCTAATAATCGTATAACCTAATATATGATTATATCTCTCGGGAATATTGTGAGTTACTACTAATTTAAATATCAATTAATAAGAATTTAGATGAATTAATTAAATAAGATAAGAACTATTTGACATTATTACATGATATGCACAAAATTAAAAATTTGGATAATTCGTTAATTTTGTCCGCTTTTTAACATAAATAAAAATGTTTTTTCAAGCTGATGTACAATTTTTTAAACATTATGCAGTCCGAATTTATGTTTTATATAACCCTAATTTATACAGAATTCAAGAATTTGAAACCTAATCTTATATAATTGTCACGATATTACAAAAATAATTCATATTTCAATATTCGTATTTCATATATAAAAATAATTCTACATTTCATGCATCAGTATAAGTTTAAATACTACCGTAACAAAATTACATTTCTGTATATATTGACACTTCGTATTTACATTTCTCATGAAATGAATTATTATTTTTCTTTTTTTTTATAAATCTTGTCAATTTTAGAATTGTTTGTCTTGTTTTAAAATGTATTCTTGTTTGTCTTACTTTAAGTGTTGTTTGGTTCAATTTAGTTTAAAAGAAACTACTTTATTGAACTTCAAAGATGTTTTTATGATTTATACACGTATATTAGATACAAGAACCAATGGTTATAGGCAGTCTGTCGAGAGATTCCTGAAATCAGATAGCCATTCCAAGGAATAATAAAGATTCCTTATTATGCTCCTATGGAAAGTTTGGAGTGAAGTAGTTTCTCATTGCTCTTTTACTGAGCTGAACATATTGTATCATGTGACAATAAATCACCAGAAACCACCAGAAATGTCAGTGGTATTCTAGTAAAACATTCTCTAAAGTTCATCTTTAGGACTAATGAACATCATTATTTTACAACTAGCGCCGCTTGTTAGTCCACCGGGCTGTTCTAGTGATTAGCGCGACATCGCAAATTAGCTGATTTCAAAGTCGAGAGTTCTAAGGTTCAAATCCTAGCAAAGGTAGTTATTTTTGTACGAAATTGAATACAAGATCGTGGATACCGATCCATCTTTGGTGGTTGGTTTCAATTAACCACACTTCTCAGGAGTGGTCGACCTGAGATTGTAAAAGACTACACGCTTTATTCACATTCACACACATCATCCTCATTAATCCTCTGAAGTAATACCTTACGGTAGTTCCGGAGGCTAAACAGATAGAGTGCCGCTTGTTCCTTGATACTTTATAAGGATTACAACTCTAAAAATGATCGAAAGAGATAGTGTAAAGAAAAAAATTAATGAACTTTTCGTCAGAAACATTATATATCATCATGCAAATGAAATTGAAATCTTGAAAACCAGTTTTTTACGTTTCTTATTGAGAGCGCATCGTAGACGAAAATGTATGATCAAATTTTTATTCAATTCAAATTTTGATTGGGATTTCATCTTTTTCATAACTGAAAATTATTTTTATTTTACCTGTTGTAATGATGAGTAGGACGAAGTTGGTCGTAAATGACAACATTCTGACAAATAAAACTTTCCAGCAAGACATCTACAAGTTACGGCTACATTCTATTCCCTAACTTTCCATCAGTATCTTTGTGGTAAGCCCTATTCTTAACATTTAATTGAAATTATATTATCCATTTATTAAGAAATCTCATATATATTTTATATAACATTTCTTTCCCTAAATGAATTTATCAAAATCTTTATAAAAAAAGGTACATCTTACGTTTTATTATTTAACTTTTGTTTGAAATTCTGCTACTCTCAATGAGAGAAATTAATCTATAAATTTACTTTAAAAAAAAATAATAAACTCTTACAGTTTATTTTTTCCATTAAAGAAGTCATCACATCGTACAAAGACACAGGAGAAGCTATAGGCAGCACTGTATGCAATATCGAACGAAGCCGGGAACAAAATCTAAGCATGCAATATTACTAAAAACATTTAGAAACGTAGGAAATTATGTAGAACGATTTCAGGAATGAGCAAACTAAAAGGGGCGTGGTTCCAGTCATATTATATGTTTACAGATATAACCATTTGGCAATCAGACAATAGTTCTTTCACAACAAACATAATTTCTGTATTTCTGGACGAAATGTAAAGCTGCTGTTGTTTAAATTCGTTTTAAATTAAACCTTCATTTAATTCTAAGTTAATATGTTCCTGTACAGTTTTACTTATTCATTTTGTGTTGCACTTTAATTAAAACTATGGTTATTTATTTCATATTTAATAGTACACAAATAAACGTGGGTTACTTATATGCTCCTATATAAAAAAATACGCACTCGAAACTTCTTGTACACAGAACCTCATCTAATCGAAAAGTAAAGACTCTATTATTCAATAACATGCATAACTTTTGTTAATGGAATAATTTTTTATATGCCTAAAGGTCGAAGGTATTTCGTTAAAAGACACAAAATCAGATTTTTATTTCTATCTTTTCAAGTTCTTATTTTTAAATTTACACTAAAATTTGATTTCTTTCTTTCCGGTTAACAGCCCTTTAGCTGGTTTGCAGTAGCTTTCCACTCTTCTCTCTTATCAGGTTCCTCTTTAGTTCCCAGTACGAATTACAGTTCATATCATCCATTATCTATTTTATGAACTCTGAACATGGTCTTCCCCTACAATTTTTTCCTTCCACCATTCCTTCTATCACCCTTTTAACTAGGCCTTTGTGTCTAAGAATATGTCCTATTAGTTGCACTCTTCTTTTCAATTGTTTTAGCAAGCTTCCTTCTTCATTAGCTCTCCTAAATACCTCCTCATTTGATACGTTTTCTATCCAACTTACCTTCAACATTCTTCTGTAACACCACAGAAGGATGCATTTAAATCCTTCCTAAAGGGTTTATTTACATTAAAAAAATCTCATTTCATTTTATTCTTCGCTAATTGCATAACTTAGTAATTTAATTACTTAAAGAAAGACAAATCATAGTAATCCATCGATGCTTCATTTTCGATTCACTTAGTTGCATACAGAACTAAGCATTTAAATTAAATACCTTTTGTAAAAATGATTAAATTTAAAAAAAAAAAGCCAAATAATTAAAGTAATAATTAGATTTAAGTAAAAGTACATTAAACAAATTTTTTAGAATAACAAACGACACAGTATATATTTTTATATATTTATTTAAGTGCATTTAAATTGGATAAAATGCAATTTGCACTTAAATAAATATATAAAAATATATACTGCTTCATTTTTATTCTCAATAAATATTTAATGTACCTTTACTTAAGTCTAATTATTACTTCAGCCGGTCTCCGTAGCGCGAGTGGTAGCTCTCGGCCTTTCATCCGGAGGTCCCAGGTTCGAATTCCGGTCAGAAATGGCATTTTCACTCACGCTAAAAATCGTTCATCTCATCCTCTGAAGGTATACCTAACAGTGGTTACGGAGGTTAAACAAAAAAAAAAAAAAATATTATTACTTCAGTTATTTGGAATTTTTTTTTTTTTAATTCTATTTTCTTAAAATAAAACATGATTTTTCATTTTAACTGTTAAGTAAATTTTCATTTATTTATTTTTTAGATACCAATCTCTAATAATATAGGACCACATAAAAAAGTTGACTTCTGGCTAGTTTTTTAGCTAATCTTAAACAATTTAGTTCAAACGATATTAAACTCGTAGATCTGAGTTTCGCCCGTCCGCGAAGTGCTCTTCCTTATAGAGACGATGATACTACCAATACTTTCACATAAGTAAAAAACAAAACTCCTATTATCGACCATAATTGAAATTTTTTTAAACTGTTCATATTTAGGAAAAACGTTGAAATTAATCTAATCATTTTTGCAAACGGTATTTAATTTAAATGTTTAGTTCTGTATGCAACTAAGTGAATCGAAAATGAAGCATTGATGGATTAATATGAATTTGTCTTTCTTTAAGTAACTAAATTACTAAGTTATGCTATTAGCGAAGAATAAAATGAAATGAGATTTTTTTTAATGTAAATAAAACCAATTAAAAATCGTCTTAAAAAACTTTTTTTTAAACGTACTTTTTCAGTTTTTTAAATTTAACTTGTCGAGGTCGACATCAAATTACAACTACCAAGACAATCCTGTAACCCTTAATTTAACGTGTCCAACAATCTAATAACATTTACTTTGTGTCGACTTCAAAAGTCGAAATTCAAACAAGTATTTACATTTTTTTTATTATTTTTTTTTTTTTAGGATTTTTTTAAACTTGGTTTAATTTTTAATTTTTTTTATGTACACCTTTTAAGTTTAATTTTTATTTAAATATTGTAGAGCCGGATTTAAAAAAGATTTTATAAAAAAATTGCCCGTATGAAAAAAAATCATTCGCATTAAAAAAAAGAAATGAAAACGTGAAAACTGTATTTTTAAAAAAATAAGTAAGTAATGAAAAGAAATAACGTATAATAAATGTAGTTAACAAACATGAGCTAGCCGGCCTCCGTGGTGCGAGTGGTAGCGTCTCGGCCTTTCATCCGGAGGTCCCGGGTTCGAATCCCAGTCAGGCATGGCATTTTCACACACGCTACACATCATTCATTTTCATCCTCTAATGTAATACTTAACTGTAGTTCCAGAGGTTAAAAATAAAAAAAAAGTATAAGCTGCGGCTCTCTTGATCTAGGCTTATTTGCTACACGAATATAAATTACTCGTTTTTCTTTCATACTTGGAAATGTCGAAATTAACTTGGCAGCAAGAGATGAAACCATACGTTTTGGCTTCTTTCAATGAAATTTATAGAAAAAAATTCCGTTTTTTCCCCAAAATAAAATATCCGAAATTTTAATGAAATGTTTTGAAAGAATTCCTTTTAAATTAAACAAGGTGTTTTTTTATTAAGCGCTCACATAGCCTATTTTCTGAACCGCAAAATACATTTTTTAATAAACAATAAGTTTTGGAATGTAATCACATTTTTATTTTCTAATGAAAGAAAATTAAGTTGAAAAAAAAAAAAATAACGCCCCCGGGTGGGCTCGAACCACCAACCTTTCGGTTAACAGCCGAACGCGCTAGCCGATTGCGCCACGGAGGCCGTTGGAGGAGGGGACTAAACATATTAGTTTTAAAGATTTACATTAGAAATATTCTCTATTACTGAATGTCATTGTCCGTGTACGAAAATGTTTGGTGTTCCATAAAGAAGTTTCACAATCTGATCATAAAATAATAAAAACAAAATATAAACCAAGTACTTTTCAGGTAAGTTTTTTAAGAAAATCATTTATATTTTAATGATTAGCATTACGTTAATTCCTATATGACTACAAAGTGAACATCTTTAAACTTTTTACATTCTGAATCTTCGTCATCCTAATATTTTGGTATTTAAAATTGGCTGTTATTAGTTAAAATGGGTTACTGTGGTATAACTCTCAGTTATTAATTTACGTTTTTAAATAAATTAATATTCATTCTTCTAGATAAATAATTTTGAAATAAATCTTAATTTTCCTACCATCTTCTTCTTCTTCATGTTTCTGTACTTAATACAGTTAACTATGTCACTCTAGTATAATATGATATTTAATGTTTCAAAAAGGCATTCCTTAATTTCACATAGTTTATCGAGTTTGGTTAACTAACAAAGAACTGAATAATAGTTTTACAATTTATTATATTTTCAAACGGATATGTTGAACTTGTGTGTACAATATGATTGGTCATAATACTGATAGTATTACTTAAATCACTTGTACACCAGTACGGATGAAGTGTTTTAGACATAAGCATTTCAGTTCGTCTCTGCCTAGAAACATTTATTAATATAATTATTGTATAACAAATTATTATAATAAAACAAACGGAAAACTTAACTCATGATAATATGGTGTTAATTTATCATGCTATTTATAATTTAATAATAGCATATATGTAGTAACAAATTTATTTTGTTTTTCTTTTCTTTTTTTCATTTCCTATTGGTTTTTATTTTATTTTGCGCGAAGTTTATGTATAAAATGTTCTTTAAAATAAAATCTTTTGTAAAAAAAAAATGAATGATAGAGTGTAAAATAAGAGAAAACATAACTTGGAAGTAGAAATTTTATTGTACTTTTAGAAAAAACACTGAGTATAAATATTCGCTTGCTTAAAAAAATAAATAAACAATTTTTGATGAGTGAAATAACCTTTGTTATGTACCAACCAGCTTTGTCGTCTGAGTTTGCTCGTCTTTTTCACATGCAAATCATGTTCAGTCTAGCTAGGCTCCGTCTCTCTTGTTTACGTGTTGAGTAAATTATTTTTATCCTCTTCATTTAACTTATTACTCACAATCCCCTGCAGAAGTGCTAGAGCGCGTTTCTCTCATATAATATATTAACACAAGCTCAAGGATTAAATATCTGTCACAGATGGTCTGGCCTCTTACTAGCTTTGGTTACGAAAAAACTTCTTTTTTTTTTTCTAAATAAGAAGTCGTTTGTTGTTACTTCCTTTATTTCCTTCTTTAAACGGTCATTAGATAAAGATTTTTAAGAAAAATTGGATTACGGATATATTGTTTGGTCAAAATATGCGTAGTACATAAATATTACTCCTTTTGTTTACACAATCAAGGATACTGTTCGGTACCCCAAAAATTGTAGTAAAGCAAATTATCCAATGAAGTAAATGACTGCTGCTACAAGAAAAACTACAATTTATCAATAGGATATTAAAGGAAATATTTTCTACAGTTAAAAATTCTTTAAAATCTAAGTCAAGCCTACTTTTCTGTTACTTGTGGCTTGGATATGTATGTAGATATGAATTTAATTTTTACTTTTCAGTTTAAAAAATTTAACTATTTTTTTTTTTTTTTTAATTTACTGTAATCGGGAAGCAATGTAAACGTAAGTGAAGTGAATGAAATTTTCTTTGGCTTACAACATTTTTTCAAATGATAAAAATTATTCTTACAAGAGTACTACATTGTTTTTAATTTAATAAAGGAACATAAAATATTTATGGGCTCCAAAGGGGATTTCAATAATAGTCATTTCAGGTTTCAAATAATTTTTACTGTGACTGTTTCCCTCACTACAGTTCAGAGATTGACCTAGTTTGTAAAACAAATTAAACAAACAAAACAGTCGCGATTTAAAAAAATTTCTTGGTATACTTGCACAATTACTTAAATTTTCATTTTAAAAAGAGAATTTGATTTAATATTAAGAGTGGCGTTAAATAAAACTTATCGTACTAGGAATATAATGCACAATAATTTTTGTTTAATAATATAGTGTGCATTTTTTATATAATAATGTCTTAGTATATATTTTTTAGACATTGATATTTTCAATGTTGGTAGAGTTAAAATTAAGACTATATAAACATTTTTTCTGTATAGGTAGCCTAACAAAACTAATTAACCAAACTGAAGGTCATTCACAGCTAGATATTTTTAGCAACGTTTCACAAATATAGTATAACCGCGCTTGAAACAAATTATTCATAATTTAAAAAAATTATTTTTCAATAATTTTTCATTTCCTGGTAAGTATTTATATTTTAAAGGTTACGCATATTATTTTTAAACTTCCCCATGAAAAAAGGTCACAAAAAATTTTAATTGGTATTCTTTCTGACAAGTCAAAATGTTTATTGCACCCAATTTTATCCAAGAACCAGGAAGTTCACCATTAACATTTTAATAATATTAATGTAATGAGCTAAATAATCATGCTGTTCATAATTACCAAACTTTACGATTTATTTAATTACTAGCTGCAGAGGCCTCTACACAGCTACGTCCTCCGGGCGGGTTGTCTGGCTGGCGGCGTTTCGGAATGGGATTATTAGGTGTCCAAAATTGATTACCTCTTGTACAAAAATATTTTTTTTTTGAATGATGACAATTATATAATGAAAGTAAGCCGTCATGACCGCCGCTTCCGGGCGTCCTCCTGTTAACCGCAGGAGGAGGCTTGGGAATAAGTGGTGGTCCTCTGACCT
>JAAAKQ030095057.1:0-14579 GCA_010016005.3 Zanna intricata
AAAGAAAAATTGTACATATTTTGCCAATAAAAAATTTTCTGAGGTCAGTCCGGTTACTTATTATACAAACCCTGTAGGTTTATTGTTACTCAAAAAAAAAAAAAAAAACAAAAGTTGAGAGAGGTATAACCTTTG
Organism: Zanna intricata; assembly: GCA_010016005.3. Classification (NCBI taxonomy): domain Eukaryota; kingdom Metazoa; phylum Arthropoda; class Insecta; order Hemiptera; family Fulgoridae; genus Zanna; species Zanna intricata. The sequence continues at coordinate 136 of JAAAKQ030095057.1, forward strand.
ATTTGAGCATCATATAATACAAAATTAATTACACACATGTGTGTAATTAATTACACACATTAAGTAATTAAAAAGTGTAAATTCTAATTATAAATTTAAAAAAAACATATGAAATAGGCATATATATGGTTTTTATTTTTCTTCTGTAAACTACAGAATCGATTTAAATTTCCTTTATACTTTTAAAAGTTTACCTCTTTCTAAGTGACACACATGGGAATAATAAAACCAACTTAATTAACCTAGCCTCCCAAAATAAATCCCTTCAAAACCATTTTACAATTACAACATTAACAATAAAAGAATATTATTTATTCTTCACAACTATTCATCACAAACAAAATAGTATCAGATTTGATTTTTAGTGTTCTAGAGTGGATCATCACCAGATTTGGCAAGGGTCCAAAACCCCATTGACTTGTAACCCCTCACAATTAAGAAAGAGAAAATATTGTACCTAAACAGGCTCTAACTCTGAACAAGAAACCTTAAAAAGTAATTTCACATTTACTGTTCTGTAAGACCTTAATTAAAAATAATATTGATATAAAATTTTGGTTTTTTAATGATTAAAAAATGTTATTTTGAAAATAAGCTAGTTCAGAAAATTCTTTATCTTCAGATTCTCTAGAACCCTCTTACATTAACAACAAATTAACTGGGTGGTTATTCAGCTTATTTTTTTTCAAAATGCATTTCAATGCCTGAAATTAATTCAGGCTCATTGTTCTCCCAGAAGGGAAAGTATTCACAAAATTCTGGTTCTCTTGCCCCCAGAATATTCTAACCCCCCCCCCCCTTAAGGTAGATATTTTGATATTCAAGCAGATCACTTTCAAAACATACTCGATTTTTGGGGAGGAAAATAAAAGTTTTCAATTAGTTCAGGCCTCTTCACCACAAACATCCTTGATCCCTTTAATTAAAGAAATTGAAATATGCCACTCAAATCATTATTTTTCAAAATGTATTCTACCTCAGGGACAAGCAAGAAACAAAACCTGTTTCCCCTCTTTAAGGGGAAACAGGTACTTTTACCCTCTTTCTGGTCCCCTTAATCCAATTCAACAAACCAAAATGACATATTTCTAAACTCAAACAATTCTTTAGTAAATTAAATTTTAACCTTGGAAAAAAACAAGAATTCTTTAATAATGTTAAAACATTTAGGTATGCCCCAGGTACTCACACCCAGGTATGCTAAGTTCCTTAGTCCTTTCACTTAAATTATTACATTTTTTAAGAAGTGTTAAAGTTCAAATTTTCAAAAAGACATTATTTTTCAAGGACATTAAAAACTTCAGACCTTTCTTGAGCCCTTTCTGAGCACCCTTAAATTACAAAAATTTGATGCGTTTTACAATGTAAAATTAATATTTAGGATAACCTTTTTCTTTTCTCTTGCGGCTTCCTCCTGGGTCGGACCTACACTTAAGTATTCTATACATTAAGCAACTCAGGGGTGTCCTATGTCTCTAACAAGACCTCCCCGCTTACCGGCTGTAAATCTGGCATAGTAAGTCAACTCACAGGGTCTGATCTTCTAATTGCCTGTCCCAAACGTCTGGGGCAGGATGAACCGGATCCGGCTATACCGTCCCTGGGCCCCACCCCTTCTGCCAGCATTCTCTGTCTTTTATTTCCTTTGTCTAATATATTATATATTTATCTATCATACAATATTTTGTATATATATATATATATTCACACACACACATCTTTACATACATAAAGTATATCTTTACACACACACACACACACACACACACATATATATATATATAATATATATACAGTATACACACTGCAGTCAAAATTTAAACCTCAACATCTATGTTTTTCGATTGAGTTCGGGGTCGTCGGCTGGCTGCAGCTTCGCTGCGGGTAAATAACTAGCTGACTTTGTCAATTGCTGCTGACGTCACGGAATATATACCGAATATATTTTCGCAAAAGAATCATGTTACTGAAACAACTGAGTATAAGAGCAAGCACGAATTATTAAAAAATTGCTTTGCTTCGTTCTTAGCAAATACCAATGTCTGATATTAGGTAACTGATTAATAACGCGACCAGAAAACAACAGCCATCTGGTAAATCTGTTAGTTTTACATCTACTAAAGAAGACGAAGTCTATCATCAGATCTTAAAAGATTTAATTGTTAACACTTCAAACCGACGAAGCCGTGTACGACGATTACTCTCAAGCCTCAAGTATCATCTTACCAGTAGAGATTTGAACAGCAAAACAGGGACCGGTAATAGAAGGAAATGTGCGATTGCCTCGGCGAAAAAAACATCAAGAAGATTGCTACTACAGTATCCAAGAAAAGAACGGGTGCAGCACGGAAAGCGGCACCGGAAATTACGACAGTCGTCGACTTGTTGACCGTCACTCAGATTTTTCAATTGCTACCAATTTCAAGGTGTTCATAGAATTCCGTCTGAGAATAAAAACTATAATAAGAGAGGTAAGACTCATAGTAATGGAGATTATGTCCCGGCAATTACCGACATCGTTCCCGTTCGATGCGACGATGAAGGCGTTGGAATTCTTAAAAGAATTTAAGCGGAGCTCCAACGAATCAAATGTTTCAGGGAGTAGGAATTTATTCGTCATCAGCTACTACGACACCAAAGTACAAAGTGGAAAGATTTCCACATCTTGCACAACTGCCCCTACAATAGTGGTCTACGTGTCGGTGATAGTGGATCCACCACTATAACAGAATGGAACGATCTAGATGATCAAGCATCAAAACATAAAAAAAAAGTATCTATCTAAACAGGAACGGGAAACCGTACTCCTGGCGGTCGGAGGAAGTACATGGGAATACCATTCTTCAATTGAATATTTTTTTTCTGGATTGGATTATAAATGTCCCTGGTGGTGGCATTCCTCAGTTCATGCGGAGGTACTGCTTGCTGAATGACAAAAAGTGAGGAAATTAGTCTAGTCCTGGAATCGATAAAGACGGCAGTAAACATACTTCAAAGCCAATGTTTATCTAAGATCTATCATGATGAAACTAGGGTCTAAAAATTGAATCTGGACCATGGCATCATAGATCATGGTATTGTGTTGGGTTACATGAAAAGTTGCTGTTATCTAATTTGTTAGCTATTATTTTTAGTAATAGATTATTTACAATCTAAGAGGTCTGACATACCTTGACATAAATGGAACTCTTATTAAATCCAACACAGTTTATAACAGCAGATCAGTCACAGAACTCCATCTAAGATTTTATGATTAATGTATCAAGAAATTTGCACAAACTCCCCTTCTTCAACTTGTACCCCCATCAGTGCAATTATTTTATTCCACATCCATTAATGAAAGAGTAATAATGCTTAACACCAGAGTTTATTTATATTAGAAAAAATTTTAACTAAGCATTGTAGTTGAACTGAGGATTTTTTAACAATTTTCCAATTCTTTTGAAAACAATATTTAGTCAGAAAATTAGAAAAAAAAAGATAATATATTTTAATGGAATAGTCTACAACAACCATGCAGGGAACATCAGCTAGTAAAGATTAACACTAAAGGTTTTTTTTAAAGATAAGTATACATTCTATACAAAGGATTGATGAAAACACAAAAACATTACATCACTCCATACAACACTAAATAATGTCAGGGGGATTCATCCAAAAGACCAGTTTTATGTAAGAAATTGCTTTATATAACCAGTTAAAAAAAAAACCCAGAGTTAGTTGGTTAATTTTACTATCAAATGAAAATTCTCCCCCCCCTACCGTACAGGAAGACTTGTGACGATTCTGGTTGCCACCCCTCCCCCACCCCGTTCCTAGCCACGACTATTAATTGAACAATTTTAAAGTATAGTAGTGTACATCATTTCTGCATGTAGTGTTGTGTATTACATATTCAGAAAGAAATGCAAGCAACTCAGATCCCCCACATTGGAATTGTGGGGGATTTTATATAAAAATGAGGACTCCTGTGGTAACTTTTCAAAAAATTTCTATTAAAATATTTGTTTAACTCAACTCAAAAATTTAACATCTTAATGCGTAATTTTTAAGAACATGTACATTGAATTTATTTAAAATAATGATATCTTACAATTATTCAAAATAAAACTTTAAATGAGATATTAACAGATTTATTTATACAACTGACTTATTTATACAATTGACATGTTTATCAAAATTACATAAAAATAATTTCGGCTGGTGCCATGCACATGTGATGTCTGTGTCTAGTCGATAAGTAAATACAAATGTGGCTTATATTTATGTCACTGGCACAATTATGATGACGATTTAATATAAAATACATTTGAGAGAACGGTGTAGATTATATTAAACATCCATAATATAATCATACAATCAAGTATAAATGAGACATCAGAACACAATGGATCTACATACAAATATACACTAAAATTTAATTTAATCTTTGTATTTAACTTACTATTTATTTTATTTATAAATAAGGCATTTTACATTTAAGTAAGAAAAAGACTAAATCTTTACCAAAGAGAGTTAACTTAGGGTTTATATTTGTAAAGAAAGGAAATAAAGAATAAATATTACATTAACTAATCAATATTAAATATTTAATAATAGAACATGAAACAAAGACTAAAGTAGGTCAATTCAGTATAATTAAAAAATAAAAATGATTAACATACAATTTTAATAAGCAGAAAAATTTGAGTCTGCAAAGTCGCATTAATGATACTAAAAAAGTAACTCTTGATTCAACAATTTGCCACTTTTTTTAAAATTAATTCCCATAAGATTGTTTTATTATAAAAATAATAAAACAACAAAATAATAAAATCATTAGAATATCTATACTGCTTGAGGTAAGATTTACTGTTTATTACTTGGAAAATTATTGAAACAATCTGGTGTTTCTTTAGCATCACAAGAACATTTGTAAACAATCTTTGTCAAATTTACTGTATGCATTTTCGAGTTTTTAAAAATATTTTGTAGATAGAAATTTTTGTTCCTTACCCTAAAATTAAAGAACTTGAAACTGAAGAAATTGGTTTAATTGACTTTTTAATTATTCAATAGAAATTGCTGTGAACACAATATCTTTTGAATATTTTTTTAAAATTTTCATTTTTATATCCAAATCTTTGTAAATATTTTAGCGACAGTAAAATAAAATTCTTAAAAGTTAAATTATAAAAGTTTATTTCAATAATCTTTAATGGCTGAAAGTGACCAGACACTAATCAAGTCACTCCCAAATATAATCCAGCTCTTCTCTAGAGCAACACTGAATGCCAAGATTACTAAAGAAAGTATGTAGTTTTGTCCTTCAGCATGCAACCACTGAATGTAGGTGGTATTCAACACTATAAGTGAAATGCCTAGCCTTTTTACTGACTGCGAAATGAATTATATCTTACTCTTAGAAAAACCAAATCTCCTTTATCTCTGGTACTCTACATCAAATTTTATTATAAGAAAGACTTGGGATGTAATAGTAAAGTATTACTAAAATTTTGTTGACAAACTAAACAAGCTATTTATTTGTACTTTGATCTTAAAAAATTAAGAAAACGTGATTTGAAAAATTGTGATTAATATATGGATTTTGTGTTTGTAGACATTTATTGAGTGGTTAAAACTCAAAGCAATTTTTTCAGCCTCAAGTTTTTAATTTCAGTTAAGGAACAAAGACTTCTACCCAAAATATTTTTGAAAATTCAAAAAAGAAAACTGCACATCTGACAAAGCTTGAATGCAAATGTTCTTGATATGATGCCAAGGGAGACACCAGGCTGCTCCAATAACTTAACAAATGATATAAGTTAACTCAAGTAATGTAGATACGCTAATGATTTTATTTTTATAAGTTTTAAGTTTCACTAATCAGAAATAAAATACTAGTTCCTTTTAATGATTAAGACAAAATTTCAAAAGAACGGTGTAATGTAAGGCACTATTATATTGACACAACGCAAACAACCTGTTTATAAAATGAAAGATCAAAATATATGTAACTGTAATTATTATGTTATTAAATATTGCAAAATCAATTTTTTACAGGAAAAAAATTGAAGAGAATTAATTCAAAATATATTACAATTAAGAGAGAGATAATTTATCATGATAATTTATAATTTTACTGATTATAATTGATATGGAAGTGGAATAAACCATAAGTAAACTACTTATTACCTTGCTCATAATATTCATCAATAATAATAATGATAACCTATTGGATGCAATTTTAATAAACTTTTGACAATTTCAAAAATGTTATTCAATATTCCAAAACCTTGTGTTCAACAGAAGGATGTCAAGATAGTAATAACTCCACAGTAATTTGGTCCAGGCTACATGATTACCAGAAATTAAAAAATAAGTAAATCACCAAAATAACATATACAATTTAAGGAATGATTTAATTTCATATTAAAATGACTAGAGCTAAGTTATAGATCTATTACACTCTTAATTTAACTGCAAAGCCTTACATACAATTATTGTAAAGCTTCCCACATAAATAACATTAAAAAAACAAAATAAGTAAACAGACACTATTAGTAAGATTTAGTCCTTCAATTGAGATACAGGAGAAACTGCTTAAAGTTCTAATTTTGATAACATTAAATAAATATATATTTTAATAACTACTAACTTAAGAATTTAGTCAAGTTACTTAACAAATATTAAACATACTGTAATAGTAGTAAAGTGATAAAAATATAACCTTGCTGATAGCAAAATAAGGTCAATGACTGACATAAAATCACGCATCAAGGGCTAGGTCGTTAGCGTTTAAATGTTAATTAAATCAGTTCGTGAAATGATTAATACGATAATGAATTTTAAAACTATCCCATAAAACTCTTTTTGTTCAAAAAATGAAATAATTCACGAATTAAAATCTAAATATTGTACATCTGTCAATGTCATTTATTTTGTTTCAATATTTTAAGATACGATTACTCTTTTCCGAACATCGCCTCCCTAAAAGTTAAGAAAAATTAAAATTTACTTGAACATGTTAAATAACACTGGCTGGAGAAATTAATTCAAAGTAAATTATTACATTTGATGTTTCATTAGTGAGTAACATTCAAATTACTATGAAAATAAACAATCTATAAATTAAATTACGGGACATAAAAACTGGTTATCTAAAACGACAAGTAATTTTATGAATGGAAGTACTTACTACTTGACATGAAGAATCGTTCATTGTATCCAAAACGCGGAAATTCTATTCAGATATCACGAATTTCACTAAAATTCAACCAATATCTCACTTAACATCTGACACTTCGCCATTTTTTCAACAGTTACAGAACGGATATAAAATACATCAATGCAGCATAACCCAATAATAGTTCTTATTTTCAATAACTACGGATGTTCTGGTTATCCGCCCACAGCGCTACTATCGCGCAAGTCCTAAATTTATAACTTTATTTCAACTTGGTTTTCAATTAAAAATGTATTAAGTGTCCTAAAAATAGTATTAATATGAATTTTATCGATGCAGAAAATATTAAAACAATCATTCAAAATGAAATAGCATAACAATTTTAGTTGGTTTACTAAACTGAACATGCGACTAGCGCACTCTTTTATATTATCGGTAAAAAAATTGGATATTGGAAAATTTATTTTTTATGAAGTTAAAAATAATTGTCAAAACCTTTCCATAAGTATCTATAGAGCGTACAACAGAATTTTATTACGACGCTATGATGGTATAAAATCTTTTCTGATACTTTACATAAAATCATTTGATTATTGTTATGAAGGCAATATTTTTTTAGGATTATTTTGATTAACCCATGTTATATGTAAAACGTTTTATTACAAATTAAGATATTAAAAACTTTACTAACTGAAAGATATAATTAATAAAAAAAGGATGACTTTTTCAGGGAGAGTATTTGATTTGTTAGATGTCTCTCCCTCTTCATTTTCCGATAGTATTTTTAATTCAAAATTAATTTATATCATCTTATATGTCCAATTTTACAATTTTCATGTTCCAATAATACCAAATAACCTAAACTATGGTCATTTAAAACCTGGATTGTTTCTTTACAAATTCCTCTTCTATTATGCATGAACTTTTATCAATCCATTTAAATGGCCCTCAGAAACATTATTATTATATATCAATTTTGATGCCCATGATCTACTGGATTTAAAAAAAAAATATTTTTCTACTTTTCCTTTTGTACATATTTTGCTATTGTTAAGTGGTACATAATATATATACTTACAATATCATACAAGATTACTTTCCTGAATCTTAACATTATTATAGATTCCAGATGCACTTTGGGTTTCTTATAAACTTAAGTCTGTAGGTATTTGGTACTACCCAAAAAAACTTTTATCCAGTCGATGATGTACAATCTGTTATTGTGATAATGGTTCTAATGCATGCTGACTTTTTTTTTCTACAGAAAGAAGGGAATAAATATCATAATATACATTTCATCTGGCAATGGAAATTATTATTTATGGACAATAAATATCAAAAGTATCTATATGTCTTTTATTGATAATTTATCATCAAAAAAACTAATAATAGAACAATAACAGAATGAATAATAGAAATTCAATTAACAAATTATTATTCATTAAAAATGTAATTGCAGATTTGTATATGTTGTGATTACATTTTTAAACACTCAATTACAATTCAAATTAAATAATAAATGCAGTAAATAAAAATACTTTTCTTATTTCAAATTATCATCCTTTTAGTTAAGTACCTGTTAAGAAGTACGTATATTTAAAGTAAACAGGCCCAGAACAAATTGTTTATGAGTCAAACAGAATTTCATCAAAATGAAGATTCTTTATTGACTGATTCTTCAGTGTAGACTGGGAAAACAATGAAACAGATGAAGGTCCTATCCCCAGATATGTTTATCTACACCTAGAGCAGCCACATTATTGACTGTAAGGAAACAGAAAACTGATGCAATATTTTCATATGAAGCCAAATACATGGCTCCAACCAAGGCACGCAAAGAAGCAATATGGCTACATGGTCTCCTCAGGGAAATGCATTCATCAGTTGTACATACTTCAACTCTCATTTATGTTAATAATAAAGATGCCATTGATCTAGCAAAGATGAGTGCATATAAAGCCAACACCAAATATATTGACAGACGCTACTATTTCATAAGGGAGTGTTCTGAAGTCAAAGAAATCAAGTTGTGGCATCAACTTAAAAAAAATTGCAACTTGCACAAAATTATTTACATTAATTGTGTAAGTTAAATAAGATAAAACACAGTGGTAAATGGTATAAAATTACCATGATTAAATGAACAGAATAATACAGTCTAATAAAAATGCAGAGGTCAACTCTTCTGCAAATACAAGTATATAACTGAATACAAAGTATAAACTGACCAAGGTATTTTCTTTACTTCTTTTTCTTTTTGTAACTCCTTTGGTAGATATTGTCTTGTTTATCCTCTAACATATTGTTCATTATTCCTTGGGAATTAAACACTGGTCCAAAACATCCAAACACTTTTCAGGAAATTTATATTTTTGTCAAATTTCACTAAGAACTATGTAACCTACAAAAACTCCAATAAAATCATATATTTTCAATTCCTTCACCTGGATCTTGTACAGATGAAAGTTGAAATATAGGGTTAAAATGTGATGAGCCAAGCCTCTTTATAGCCTGAGCTGATAGTACGGATAGTTGAAGATTACAGATATACATCAGATGACATCAAGTTAGATGATTTAGTGAAATTAAAGATAAGATTCTCACTGTGAAACTTTATAGTTATTACAATTTTATAAAATGTTTTCTTCACAAACACAATGAATTCCTGACCATGCTCCAACTAAGAACATTGACTAAGGAAATAATTACTTTATAATAGTTCTGCCAACTATTATAAAGGCTTCGCTATTAAAGATTCACCCATTCTCATGTATTACCATTATTGTACAATTGAAAAAATTTGAATTGATAAGCATGTAGAAAGTGTTATGAAACATTCCTTGAATATCAATGAACATTCCTAAAGCATGTTTTCCTTACAGTTTTCATAATTTTATTTAATTTCACATTCTCACCAACTTTTAATAACTTGAAAAAATAATTTTTTCTCTCAAATACTTTCCAAATTTTGACAAAAATGCTTTGTTTAGTAATGAGAATGCCTAATTCATGAAATGGTAATTTTTAAAAATAAGTCAGTCAAAAACTATGTGTGACACTTTTATGTTTTTGTTGATAAATTCCTTAATTTGTTATTTTTATATTTTTTTAATACGCTTAAAAATGGCACATTAATAACACTCTTATATACAACTGTAAAAAGTGGGCTGCTGAATTTAAACATGGATATACATCCATTTAAGAAGATGAACACTAGGGACGCCCAAAAACCACTACAATCAACAAAATCATTCCAAAACTCTACAAGGCTGTATTAAATGATCATGTACTGAAGATACATGTGCTTGCTGACATTGAAAAGATATTGATAGAGACTGTATCCGCTATATTTTACACAATGATTTGGGTATAAAACAGTTTCCGCTTAGTGGGTGCCGTGTTTGTTAACAGTCAATCAAAGATGTGTTTAACTGAATATTTCTTGAGGGTGTTGTAGACTTAAATATGATTTCACTGGGTTTCTTCGACATTTTATAAAAACTGATGAAACATGGAATTATTTACATGCCAGAGACTGAAAAGCAATCCAAACAGCGGATGTGAGCAAGACAATTGCACCAAAGAAAGAAAAAATGGTTCCATCTGCAGTTCTATGGCTACGAGATTGTTACGGTGCACTGCTAATTGATTACCTGGAAAAAGATAGGACCATCACCAGACAGAGTTGTGCTTCATTAATGGATCAATTTGAGGGTGCCATTCAGGATAAACATCCACATCTGGCAAAAAAGAAAGTGCTGTTTCAACATGATAATGCGCCTGCACACAACAGTTTGTTGCTGCAAAACTTTGTGACCTATGCTTTGAAGTCCTTCTTCATGCAACATCTTCACTGGATGTAGCTCTCACTGATTACTTGCTGCTGCAAACCTAAAGAAATATCTTGCTGGATTAAGATTCACTTCAAATGTTGAGGTGAAAGCTTGGATTACCACTTATTTTTTAGACTCGAATGATTATCATTATACTGAGAGCATTAAAAAGTTGTTGGTATTAAAAAGTTACATCAAATTGCAAGGTGACTTCATTGAAAATAAAAAAAATTCTGAAAAATCATATGTTTTCGTTTTGAATGACTATTGTAAATATTAATATCCATAAGGAATTAAAAAATTATGCAAATCTTTAATATTTACATTTCTAAAAAAAAAAAATTCACTCATAGCAAAACAGTATTTAAATTTTCCTTTAGTAAATAAAAATAAAATAATTTGGCTATTGCTGTAACTAAAAAGATCACATTAATTTACCATCACCACTAACACACTACTGTTACCACTGTTACTGTTACTACTACTACTACTACTACTACTACAAGCATTAGAGTTTTTGCTTCTAAGTTAGAAAATATAAAACAAATAACTTCCTCAAGCTTTTTTCTTTGAGATTGACATAAAGTGACACTGACTACTGTAATAAGAGAATATTGTAATAGTTATTTGAGATTAAGGTATAAAAGAGTAAAATCCATTAAATTAAAAGAAAATTAAAAAATTCAAAAACACTTAAAAAAAAAAATTAAGATTATATTAAAATTTACTATTACAATTGAAATTTAATAAATAATTACTCGATGGATATAAATTATATTCAAAGCATTACTCATTACTTTGGATATGCACTGGAATGTTAAAACCTCACGTAAATATTTTTTAGTACTCAAATTATTTTAGTACATATATTTTGGTTTAATAAATGCGAATTTATGAAATATATTTTTGAAATATTTCTTTCTTATGCTTGGTTAATTTAAAAATACTTTTACAAGAAATAACAAACAAATATTGGTAGGTCTACACTAAATTTTAGTTAATGAAAAAAAATTAAATTAATATATTTCTATAACTAAGACACATTGCTCTCTATCTGACAACTGGAAAATTACCAGAAACCGTTGGCCTAATATATCAAATGAAATTCATAAATAAAAGTACAAATTGTGGGCTTGTTGACATAAGACTTTTGACTTAAAATAACTCCATAAGTAAAAATCTAGTGGGGTTAAATCACACAATCTAGGGGGCCAATTCTCATCACCGAAACAGGAGAGTACACGATCAGGAAATATCTCATGCAGTAACTGAATTGTTTCATGGTCTGTATGGCATGTAGCACCGTCTTGTTGAAACCACATATTGGCCACATCAATAGCATCCAATTTTGGCAGAAAGTAACTGTGTTATCATGTCGCAGTATCGAGCACCAGTAACAGTTACTGCTTGACCAGCCCCATCTTCAAAAAGTATGGTCCAATGATACCTCCAGCCCAAAATCCGCACCAAACAGTGACATGTTGTGGGTGTATCTGTTGTTCGACAATCACATGTGGTTTCTCTGAATCCCAAACACAGCAATTTTGGTGATAACAAAGCCATCAAAGTGAAAATGTGCTTCATCGCTTAGGATGATTTTGCTCGAAAAATCTGCTTCCACTTGTTGATGTTCAATAATCCATTCCATGAACTGTCTTCGCCGTCCATGGTCATTAGGCATCAGTTGTTGTGTTAATTGAATTTTGTAAGCATGTGGATACACAGATCTTTTGTGAGTATACACTGTAGAGAACTTCTTGAAATTTGCAATTCTTGTCCATGACGCCGAATTGATGTTCCTGGGTTTTCACCAACATTCTCAAGCACTGCTTCGATATTAACATTTGAACGGCTTGTTTTTGGACGACCGGTGTGTTTAGCGTCTCCAACTGATCCAGTCTCCCTGAATTTTTCAATTAATCTTTTCACAGTTGATGAGGTTACAACACTATTTTGACCATATTTTGTACGAAATTTTTGAACTGCGGCAGCCAAACTTTCAGTATTTTTGAAATATTGTTCAATAATGAAAACACATTGTTGTATCGTATAACGCTCCGTTTTTACTAACCTTAAACTCTCAGCTATCAAATTGTCCTTTTTTCAGGGTTGCCAACAATTTACTGCAAAACAAAATGCAAATTAAAATCTTGCGTTAATTTTGGGACACTCTATATAAAATGTTCACACGTACAAACTATGCCCAGTAAAAATATAAATAAATAACTCACTTAACAACAGTTCTGAAGAAGAAGGAAGTAAGCATGAGTGTCAGTTGATGGTAGAAATTATAAATATGTCTTACAACATAATGGAAGAATTTATTCAAGATAAAAGAATAATAGATTTCTAGTTTTGGAACCAAATTAAGCCAAGTAAAACTGAAACATTCAGCTATTTATATCATGATTTTTTTTATGTTTATATCATGTTAATTGTAAAAGAAATGCAAAATGGTTTAAGCAGTAATTTTCATATTGATGTCAAAACTCCAATTTATACAAAATAGTCATATAGCTGAATTTGTTGGACTCATTAGATAAATAACATCTGAGAAAATGAGATGAAAAAAATTTTGGATTATGGAATAATAAAATTCATTTTATTACAATAATTATAGAAATTATTTATCCTCAATTTACTAATTCAATGCCGGTCAGAAACCAAAAATAAAACTTTACAGTAAAAACACTCCAAGCTACAGTTTTTAAGTAGGCAATACTTGTCATCAATGTTTGATAATTTATATCCAGAATTTAGAAAATTAAAAATCAAGTTTTAAATGGTTTATCTAATTTCATTTAGACTATTTTTTTTTAAACTACAACAGTATAATTTTAGGAATTCATTATACTAATTATTATTAATAATAATGTTAATAGTAATGTTTGTTTGATTATTTGGAATTTTATTCAATTCCAATGTTTAGGTAACAGCTTGAAATGACTATTAAAACTAACTTTTAACATTTTATAATACACATTTTTAAACTTTTTTTTTTATAATGCAGAAATTCTACTTATTTTCTTTTAATTTATTTATCATTATTAAAATAAAAGATGGACAAGAAGTAGAGTATTAATTTCATTTTTTAATTACTTATATCTTTATCTTTAAAGAAAAACTACCTTTTAAAACAATTAATTTATGTAATCTAATTACCAGTCACTTTTTTATTGATATATATGAAGTAGAAAAGTTTGATAATTGTAGATTTTATAATGAAAATTTAAATTTTCTCAGAATTGTTTTTCTTTATACTAATGTTTGTTCTTTGTAAATCCTAGACTTGTAAAAATTTTCATACTTTTTTGTGGAAGTTATGATTTGAGTATTTAATACTCTTGCCGGCCTTTGTTGTGTGAGTGGAGCGTCTCGGCCTTTCATCCGGAGGTCCCGGGTTCGAATCCCGGTCAGGCATGGTATTTTTCACACAAGCTACAATT
>JAAAKQ030095068.1:0-14579 GCA_010016005.3 Zanna intricata
GTTTTGTGGCAAATCGATGAAAAAAGAAGCATTTGGAAAAATATAGTTAAAAGAAGAGACAGACTTATAGGCCACATGTTAGGCATCCTGCAATAGTTGCTTTGATGTTGGAGGTAGAGGTAGATGGGAAAAATTGTGCAGGCAGGCAACGGTTGGAATATGTAAGACAAACTGTTAGGGATATAGGATGTAGAAGATATACCGAAATGAAACGACTGGCACTAGATAGGGAATCTAGGAGAACCGCATCAAACCAGTGAAATGACTGAAGACAAAAAAAAAAGGTTGCTTTTATTAGGCAAAATTTACCAAAAAATTTATTTACAAACCAAAATTTATTTACATTAATAAATGTAACCAAAAACTTAACGACTGGAATCGTTACTTTTGTCGTTCTGATTTTTTTATCGATCCGACAAAGTATTCGTGAATCCATCCAAGTATAATCCTCGTATTATACTTCAGCACTTCTTTCTCGTAATAATTAATATTAAAACACGCTTTTTTCCTAGTAATATAATTATACTTTTCAACAGTTACTTTAATATCATCGATTGAAAAAATATTTATTCTACATTATATATATATTTTTTTTAACCTCCGGAACCACCGTTAAGGTATATTTGGCGGTTGGGTTTCAATTAACCACACTTCTCAGGAGTGGTTGACCTGAGATTGTACTAGATTACACTTCATTTACATTCATACACACCATCCTCATTCATCCTCTGAAGTAATACCTTACGGTAGTTCCGGAGGCTAAACAGATAAAGAGAAAGAATTATATTCTATTATTCTACATTATATTGTATTTTAAAAGCAGCATACATTCTTTAAAAGCATACATTAAATCAAGAGGTGAAATTTATAATAAAAATATTGAAAAATTATTGGTAACAAAATATGTACCGTTCATTCAACTGCCTTAAATAATCGACATAAATTTGGTCTTGTTAAAAAAAATAATAATAAAAAGCTTTCTTTCAATCATAATTACAAAGATTCATTATCGGTGAAAAACAATATAAAAATAGATATACCAAAAAAAAATAATTTATTGCTTGTTGCGATAAATCCGTGTGACTACTTATAGATACTACGAATTGAATAATTTTTGGCACAGATTCTAAGGATTTTTAAATAGTTACCATTCGTATTCTTATGTTATATTGTTTCTTTACAACATGTAGCAAATATTCATGCATTAGTAAGCTACAATTAGCTTTATTAAAATTGCAGCAAAACTACTAAAAAATAATTCCTCAAAAAAGTAATCGATAAATAAAAACTTTAAACTGAAATGATGAATGAAAAGAAAGGTAAAGAAAAAATAAATTGTTATAGAATTCATCGATATAAAAACATTCAAATTGCTGAATATTTTCTCTAATTGTAAAGTTTTCTCTTTAATTAATAGTGAATTACATTCCACTTAAAATTAGTTATAAATGATGTGTGTTTATTGACAAAATCTTCAAAAGTTTGCGCTTGGATTTATTATGTTGCGTCGACAGCTACCAATAACTCATTAAAAGTTGTAAAATAGTAAACAATAAGAATAAATATTTAAACTGCCACCAACTTTGTACCAGTTCATTCTGTATACCACCACTGACTTTTAAGCAGTTATTTATTTATTAAATAAAAATAATTTTCTACTTTATAGTCTACTTATTAACGATAGAAATAAAATTCGTATATTTTATTTGTTTGTAAAATTGTACTAATAATTTTTTCTAATACAAAAACTTAAAAAATTAGATTTTTTTTTTTTGAACGCATATGGAGTTCGTTTGTACGTATACCAAAGAAAGTTTTTTAACGATTAGGTATTTGTTTTCTGAATAAGTAACTAAATATATACCAAGTGTTGCAACATACAATTAATACTACCCAAAAGACAACTATTACCGATACTGCAAGTAAAATTCTTGAATTTTATCTTATTTTTATTAAAGAAATAACTCTGGCGTTAAAATAAATATCTGGTATAATAAATATGTCTGGTAAAACATACCATTTGATTTAGCCATAAATCAAATGGAAAAAAAATAAGTCTGTAAATATCTTTTAAGAAATACTGAGCAATAAATCCTGACATTTTGCAGCTGTAAACTAATGTTCTTAAACATTTTTATTCGACTAAAATCTAGACAATTTAAGAGTCTCTGTAAAACAATAGCTGCAATTAATATTTTACCTTTCAGCGAGTCATTACTTGTTATTGATGTCGGTAAAAGCTGTTGGTTTTATGTCGTAGCTTAAATGATTATAAATTAATTATAATTATGAGCTCATAATTGTCTGACTTACCGGTTAAAAACAAAATACTAAAGCTCTCCTCTCTAGATATTATTTATTATGATTTTACGTAATAAATTTAACAAATAACATCGACATAAGAATCCCAGTCTAGAGAATAGCTAAAAAAAATCTCATTTTTCCGCGAAACAAGATTTGCACTTAGGTTTTCGGTTATAACAAAAAATTTTTTTTTTCTGCCTCAGTTTTTTTCTTTACTTATTCGCTTGATTATTTTTCTTCATTATCTCTTTATTGTGATATTAGATTAATTTTTATCTTTGTAAATTCCGAACGATACGATCGCAGACTAGTAACTCAAAAAGTTATAAAACGACAATATCAAAATTATAGTAAATCCCGGTTGCAACAAGGTTGTTGTGGGGTGGTGAGAGTGGATGATCCCGCAATCCTGGATCGATCTGTTATAAATTATCTTTTACAATTACGTACCCGCTAATCTAATGTATTACGTTGTCATAATATGTGATCATTTCGGGTTATATTAATAAAAAAAAAAAAATAATAAGATCTAAAAAATGTAAAAAGCTAAATACTCGTATATAAATAAAAGAATTACCTGTACGAAACGATGACGTTTTGTTGTCTTTCCTCCTGTTTTTCAAGTAGGCTTATAGCAGGTTACTTGTTTCGTACCTTTATTGTTTATATTAAAAAAAGAAGAATAAGAATTACATTTTAGGAAAATAAGGATCTTATTTTAATTTTAAATGTACACCTGAAACCAAGAAAATTAGAAAATATATATACAAAATAGTAATATAATACGCTAATTGAAGATGATACTTTTACTTTTAAACTACATGTTACTTTTTGTTGTTTAACATCTGTGTGATATTTTTCTAAAATCATATACAATACTTTATCAGTTTTAGGCTATACATCGTACCTACCTTCTAAAGAAGCCACTGACACTTGTACAATTATAATTAGAAGAAATTATTTAGTCGATAAATTGTAATTTGCTTTTCTTAAAAGGAATAAATTTAACGATTTATCGAAGGAAATCATCGTTTGTTCGAACCATTTCTGTACGTGAACGCTGTCTTCCGACGTTTTATTTTTTCTTAATTTTAATTTTTTTTAGTATTATGATTAGTAAACGAGGTTTATGATTATTATTACAAGAAAAAAAAAGTATTATGATCAGTAACCAAAGATTCAGTATTATGAACTCATAATAAACTAGGTCAGAATACCTAAATACTGAAAACAAAACCTAATTTTACTGAAAACAAACGGTAATTAAGAAAGATTAGAAACGTGTATTAAATTTTAACTTATATGCTTTTATAATAATTGTTTTTTATTAAAATTGTCTGAAAAAGGTTAAAAAAAATAATAAACGGTTTAAAAGAAAGACAGCCGACTTAAAAAATATGTGTAACGAAATTATTCAATTATTTTTTTTAACTTTCGTATTTAAAAAAAAAAAAAGTTGCACCGATTTAAAAAATCGGAAACTTAATAATAAGATTTTTTTTTGAGGTCAATTCTATATTTTTTAAATGTTTGCCCTTCAAGTGAAAAAATTTCATCGGACCGAATAATCGTTACTCAATAAAAGAACATTTTCCGTTGGAAATTTTACGAAATATTTCAGTGTATTTACCTCTGAGTTGAAAATATCTCCGAGTTTAAAAGATAAGATTTCATTTAAGTTAATTTTGATTTACAGCGGAATGCCGTCACTTCTGAAAATTGTTTAGGAATTATATCTTTGTAGAGGAATGCGATCGAAAACTTCTGCAAGTGTTTTCCAAATTTAAAAAAAAAAAATCAAAAATATCTTTTTTTTAGAAACATGCGTATACCAAAACACCAATTGCAGATGCAATACTACCGAAGGTTCTGTTCGTCTCATCCAGTTCCACTTGAGCGCTGGTGTTTAACGAGCAGAATAGAAAAGAATAAAATATTTTCTACTCTTCTAAAAACACTTAGAATAAATTAAAATTCTTTATTCGGTACGGAAAAAATTCTCTGCGCTATTTATATACTCGTTACATTCTTACAGTTACTTAGAGTAACTTCTGATTGCATATCGAAGCTAACATAATTAATTAAACCTTCATATTGCTAACCGATTTAACCGTTAAAGTTGTTCCAAATAACTTCTATTATCAACATTAATCGTGTGTTTTTCATTAACACAGCTTTATGAGAACACATTTGTTACGCCCATTAATAATATTTCTTAAGAGAAGTCATAATTCAAAAGTTTAGCGGCCTTTTTTATTAGCTTCGTATTTAATGAAAGGACTCGATTTATTTCTTTTTAAACCTTCATAAATTATAAAATGTTTTGGAGTTAATATTATAATTGATTTATAAGTCCATTGTTAGTATGTCAGTTTAACATTTAACTAAATTTTCATATTTTTATTTTAAAAGCCTACGGAAATTATTACGTGCAACGCTCGCATAAAATACTGTAATTTAATTTTTTTTTTTTTTTTTTAATTTAATTACATTATAAGTAACTAAGACATCTATAATGTGCAAACCGAACTGTTTATCTGAACGTTGTCGTTATTGATGGTTGCTGTCGTTCTGATTACTGCACGCTAAATAGTGATAATCTTATGTAGAGTGTTAAATAGCTTTTACTATATGTCTGTAAAAAGATGATGACTTTTTATTTTCATACAGCGCGACCTTGTCGTTTAAATCTATTGTCAAAAATATAAATCGGATAAATATCCCTGACGAAAAACTTACACGTATCTAAAAACACATATATTAACCTTGTTCTTACCTTTATTAGACACATTTTGATGTATTTCTTCCTTAATAAATAACACAAATAGATATAACGTAAACTGCCTTGCTCTATTTTTATTTTACAATAAAAAATAATATATATTATTTTTATATATATTTATATATACATTATTTATATATTTTACAATATATAAAAAAATAAAATTTATATAAAAAGCTAACAAAACCAGATATGATGAAAATGTCATCCATATACAAATTTTCTGTTACAGGAACCCGCAACCGCATTAAATAATCTTAACACTTCAATTTTCGTATTTTCAAGATCTATGTTTGCCGGCCTCCGTAGCCGAGTGGTAGGGTCTCGGCTTTTCATCCGGAGGTCCCGGGGTTCGAATCCCGGTCAGGCATGGCATTTTTCACACACGCTACAATTCGTTTATCTCATCCTCTGAAGATATAACCTAACGATGGTTCTGGAGGTGAAACAAAAAAAAAATCTAGATTTCCCTTTCACCTACCTTTTTATCTTCTTTATTTTACGTTATATTCTTTGTCTGTATCCGTTTGATAACACTTAATTTAAATCCTTAGTTTAAATTGAGTGTTTCAAATCGGATACAGATTATTACGAGACCTTCATGGGAATATTCTTTAGGAGTGTCCTTTCTTTCTTTCTTACTTGGTGACGGTTAGGATGCAACACGTATGAAATAAACTACAACATCCTCCTCTTACTTATTCTCCTGATAATGTAACATCGTCCGAAACAAGAGGATGTTACAGCCCCTTCTGTTCAGTAATTAAAACGATTTTAAAACTTTAATAAGCCCTTCAAACAGGATAGCTTTCGCCAATACTTCTTTCTTCTTCTTCATCAATCTTTGAGGACCCTTGAGTTTTGGAGAAAATATGAATTTCATTATTTACTCAAAGATTTTTGGAAAACCAAGCCGAGTTCAACAGGTATCTTTACCTCTGATTTTTTAGTATCTGAAGTTTGGACTGCATTAGCTCCCAAAGGAGACGGTGTCTCCTGCTTCTTTTATTTTTTTCATTTTCATCTTGCGATGTATGTCGATACAGGTTGTCAATAGTATTTTCAGCTTCTTTGATGAAGATGATTTGTAAAATTTCATTGCAATAAATTTACGTATTTTGCCTCATTATTTAAGGAATTAAATATTATCGGTGAAATCTATTGGAATATGACATTGATAAATTAAAGAGACAGTCCAGTCGATGAGCTAAATGTTGTGGCTTGAACGAAGAAATTTTTGTCTGGGGTGTCTTCACATTAAAAAACTTATTACACGTAGTGTTTGCTTCTGTATCTCAATTCCACTTAAAAAAATGTAAATTTTGTACTCGCTCTGCAGGGTGATGGTAGAGTATTAGTTCTTCTTAATGAGTTTCTGCCCTACTTCAGCACATGGCTTCCTTAAACAACTTGCAGCCGAATGAAAGCAACATTAACATTTAAAACAGAGCATACAGGAGGGTGCACATAATCGTGTATTGATGCGCTGTATTCAATCTCGAATCTTATCTGACGACGATCTTATTAAAATTCAAGACACGAGAGGAAAAGCGTCTTTCAATTCTACGTTGACATGCAATCGCTCCTAAGATCAGAAATATCTCCTACGATTTCCTTTCAAAGATTGAGAAGATCGCAACAAACGACTATACGTCGGGAACATTTTAAAAATAACGTATGGTTTTGCAGTGACATTTATAATGTATATTTTCTTGCTTCAATGACCCAGAAGCTTAAATACTATTTGCTATTTGCCATTACCGAGTTCTAACTCAACTCTGCTATCTTCTTCGCTGAGGGCTTCTTCCAAAAAATAACCTTATCTATTCTAATTTGTAACCTTCTCAACATGAAACGTTTCGCGGAAGCACGATCATCGCGCCTAACTCGTAACACCAAAGAACACAAAATAATTATTAATCAAATGTCGAACTAGACTGGGCTGTTAAAGTTATAAATTCATTTGAATCTAGTGTAAACATCTAAGATTCTATCCCCATAATCTTAAATAGTTGTTGATCGTACTGCGAAATTATTACAGGAAGTGAAATATGCAGACTATATCATGACGTTCGCAGGGGAGTTTCATAAACTATTCTACTCGTGAAAATAAAGTAAAAGTTCACGTAAATATACGTCGTTGAATGCTTCTTTTGAGAGTTAGGCTACTGAAAGATTTCGATCGGATTTCAGCTACTCCGATAAAATGAGATCATACTGAAATTTTTAGGATGTTAACTAAGTGGCAGAGTTAGTGATTTCTTATGGTTTTGACCTGTAAATCTAATAAAATAGGTCTCAGAACAGTAGTTTTTGAGAAATTTGGGGTTAAAACTAATAAGTTACGGTAACAACCTTGTTTTTTACGTTTGGCATACAATAATTTTATTAAATGGGTAATAAACACCTAAAACTTTTAAACAAAACTTTAGAAAAAAAAAGTTAGAAAAATTACAATTTTATTTAGAGACGGTAGACAAATCAGAGTAAATTTATACGTACCAGTTTATAATAAATGCCCAAAAATGAGCCCGACATTTTCAAAATATTTCTTGCATGTTTCTTTTGTTGCTCATTTTAGGGCTATCCTTAAATTGCTCGCTGTATTCACAATACAGACAATTAATTCCTCACGAGAATTTATATTTGTTTTGTACACAATATTTTTCATCCATCCCCAGACGCAAAATTCTAAAAATGTTAGATCAGGCGATCTTGGTGGTCATGAGTATGGACTTCCACGATCAATCCATTTCTCAGGAAAATTATGATTTAAAAGAGTGGAAACGGCACAAGAGAATTGTGGAATCCATCGTGCTGGAAGTATAATTTGCGTCTCAGCCCTAGAGAAATACCTGTAAGCAGCTGCGGCATTCATCTTTAAGAAAGTGCAAGTATAATTCAGCGTTAAAGCGGTCAGGTAACATGAACAGTCCAAACAGCTGATTTTAAAGAAGGTCGCACCATACATCGATGCTAAATTGGTGTTGATTGCCTTCCACCGTTTCATGAGGATTTACTTCTGTAGAAGTAAGCATAGTTGTAGAATTGTCGATTTGTATTTCACCAGTTTCATAACTCCAAACGAACCGGGTCGTCTCCTGAATATAAGGATAAACTTGTTTTTTTTTTTTTAAGTGTCCTCCAAACCATTGAATGCGAAACTCCATCCGCTTAGAAAGAGGTCGCGTATTGATGCCTTGACTGTGTTGAACTGCCTAGATAACAATTTCACCATCAATAACAGCGTCGTATTGGACAGATCGCTCGCTCTAGCTGGTACGAATACTAGGTAGTGAATTTTTTTCCTGCAGCAGATACTGTTCTGAGATCTATTTTATTCGATTTTTCAGGTCAAAAACCAGAAGAAATCAAATTAACGTTCCTTTAATTTCGAGTACCATCTCATTTCACCGGGGTAGCTGAAATTCCAGCGAAATCTTTTGCTATCTAGTAACTCATCAATGAAGCATTTTAGGACGTTACATGAAATTTTTCCATTATTTTCACGAGTAGAGTAGGTTCTCCCGGAGTCCCGGGAGAACTTTGTGACACATCCTGTTCATATTTGTCTTATAAACAATATTGCGTTTTTATTCAGTTAAATTAATATTAATAAAATGTAATTCTTTAGTAGTCATTAGAATGATTTTAAGACAATACAGTAATACGGCTTCAACATTAAACGATGTCAGTATTAATGAAATTGTATGAAATACAACTAATTTGTAATTTTTGAGAAAAAAATAATAAATACTGCGCTATAAATAATTAGACAAAAAATAACAGATGAGACATATGAATAACAGCTAAAAATTGTACTGAAACATTCTGTACAAGAAATTCTGTAGCGGTCTATTAAGCACGAGAAACACTACTTACACTACTACTTATACTTGTCAACAAGTATAGTGACATGACAATGTCAACATGATAAATGTCAACAAGTATAGTTCACCAAATCTCTAGTTATCTATCGGGTTTCATAGTCAGTACAGCTGCAGCTTACGATATTACATACCTGCAGTAAATATAATAATTTTTAAATACACAAACATTTTTCATGGGTTACGGAAATGAATCACCGACTTAAGCCGATAAGGATTTCTATAACTAATTTGTTACTATTTAAGCTAGTGATGAAAAAAACACATTGAATTGTCATTAGTATTTAACTGATACGATCTTAGCAAATATTTATTGTATTAAATAGAAGATCCTGAAAAAAAGCAAACTCCAAGAGCATCACAATAAAATTAGATTTTTAAATTACATATTGAAAATGTTTTTTTTAGGTGAAGTAAATCGAGCAGCTTTACAAAAATCATATTGTACTAATTTAACTTTGTATTTTATTAATTTATTTCTTTAGATTTTTTTATTTTAAAAAATATACAGAACTTTACTACAAAGGTTAACATCACAACCACCAGAAAAACAATTCCGTTGTAAATCTTTTAGTGAATCTTCTTATTACGCCCGAAAAAAAAAACGAAACTTCAAAAAAATCTTAGCTGAAAATGGATCATGTTCATCTGTCGATGACTGTCTTTTCTAGTTGTCTTATACGTTATAAAACATTTTTGGTTTTCTTCTTTGGCTGTAAGAATTCAATTACTGGCTCTTCTGTTCGTGCATAATTTTCAGGTCCCTAAAATATCATGTTTCAATACTTTTTAAAACCATAATAAGTGAAACCAAAACCAGTGAAGGTAAACGATTACCTTCACTGGATTTCTGCTTTAGTGAAATTAAAAGATTTTTATGGCATACAAGTTGTTAATAACATGAATTTACCAAAATACTAAAATAGAAAATTTATTTTTTGTAAAAGATAGTAGATCACACAAAACCAACCACAAGAAGAGAATTTTCAAATAGCGGGCGAAGTAACGGTATAAAAGAGGGTCAAAGAAATTTATAATAATAATAATTGAACTCGTTAGATTTTTTCAGATTACTGTCGCATAAAGGAAACAAGACTCATACGTAGGTGCAAATAATAATGTCTGAAGCTAACAAACAACTTGGTTAGTAGGCATGTCAGTTTGACTTAAGATTATACAAACTTTTAAGCTTTATGTATTTCAAAAACATATTTTAAAAAATGATACAAACTTTACTTTTTTTCTCATCAAGAAAAATGAAACCCGCAATTTTTTTCGTGTGTATTTCGTCAGATATCGCAAGCTATCGCAGTTCAGAAAATATAAGGATATGTATAAAAAAAAACTGTTTAATTAATTAACATATAAATATAATACCCTTAGCATATGAATGTACAGCCGAGCTGTTATAGCAAGGCGCTTCCGAAAGGGAACAGATGAACGGCTGTAATTAGAAGAGCGCCTTGCTAGAACGGATTTGTTATAATATAACAATGATAATGAATACTAATTATTAACAAAAATAATAATAATAATAAAGGTAATTTTATTTTTTGTTTATTATTATGATGAAGGGTAAACAATAAAATTGCAGCTTAGTTACCATCAGCCGGTCTATTATACGGTAATTTCCAGTTAAATGGAAAAAATACACTATAATATTTAGTAATAAATAATAAAAACTAATAAGTAGTATGATTTATTGATACTATTAATAACTGTAGGACCGTACAACATCGACGTTGAAGTACTAAAATACAGCACTCTTATTAATTTATTAATTAAAATGAGAGTAATGATAGAATCATTCTACGTTCAATACCGTTATTGATAACTGTATACCGTTGGATTGATATGATTTATTCAAATACTTATCTTATAATATTATAACAACACAGACCAAAACGATTCGGCAATTTATAAGCCGGGAAGAAAGAGTTCTCATGCACCTTTGTTTTGTTCCTCTCGTACGAAAGTACAAACAATAAAAAAGGCAAATTCCATCTACCACATTATATGTGAGTATGAGAGAAATATTGTCAAAGACTTTGAGTCCGTTCACAGATGAAGAAATTATTTAACAGATTAAGAAAGTTTATAATATCTCGTAACCAAGGATTTATTTGAAAAGTTAAAACTGGGTTTAAACGAGTTTAACTTGTCAGTTTTATTTAAAGACTTAATTCAAGGCTTTTTGAGCAGTGACAATAGCAAATACGTCGTGAGTAGTTAGTAACCATTATTATCATTACCTTCGCTGTGACGTTCGTTGGCTATTACTCGGTAAATTTCGTTTCATTGTCGAAACGAGAAATGACATGTTTATTTATTAGGGAACAGCAATATTAGCAATCGTATAAATGATTCTTCAGAGCCTAGTAAAATTAGATATCTGTGTTACATTCACCCGTTTATACCTTAATCTTAAAACTTTAACCTCGGTTTTCAGGCGTAGTAAAACCGAAGTAAATTGAAATAGTCGGCATCAATACCCTTAACATTATGAATCGTGCCTCTCCAAACTTATATTTTTTTTATTTACTAATATTTTGTTGATTCCATAGTGAAGTACTAAAATACAGCACTCTTATTAATTTATTAATTAAAATGAGAGTAATGATAGAATCATTCTACGTTCAATACCGTTATGTATTTTTTTTTCTTTTTTTTTTTTTGGGTGGGCGAACAACGCTAAACGTTATTATCGCCCGGATTAAAAATAAAATTAAAACTAATACATAAAAAAAAAATAAATAAATAAAATTAATCACTAAAACTTACATCTAATATCACAGTGGATAGAAAGTTAAAATGTTAAAAACTAAAAGTAAATTAAAATTAAACACGTAGACTAAAACTTAAAACTAATATCACATATGAGGTACGATTTAAAACTTAAAACTAACACAATGTAAAACTTACAACTAATATCACAGATTTAATCTTAAAAATAAAATTTTAACTATACTATAAAGCATCATAAAATCCGTAAGGGATGTAAATGGCCCCTTAACGGATAACAAAATAATGGATAACGGAAGAAATACAACCTTAAGTTTTGTTGAAAATACTAACACGTCGCAAGAATTCGAAAACCCCAACTATCACTGTATCGTCGTTTTTTAGGATATGCCGAATATTCTAAGATATTTTAAATTTGTGACGTAAGGCTTGGTAATGTATTGTTAATTGTCTTAAATATTTACGAGTTTATTCCGATTAAAATAAGAGTGATGTTTTAAAAGTTTGCACAATTATTTCCGATGATATGTTATTTGTAACACTATACTGAAATACCTTTCTAAAAAGTTAACGCCCTTTTATAAGAGGCTAAAAATAACTATCATATTCTCTAGGTCGTTAAATTCTGAGTTAAGTTCGGGGATCTGTAAACAATAATAGGTTCAAATCACCCATATAACCTGAATTATTAAATCTTTAATTTGCTTCGTGTGTAATTTAAATTTTTATAAAAGTTTAACATTTAATCGCTGAAAAATCTGGAAATAGTTTCTTTTTAGCTGTCGTTTTGGGTTATGACTGATAAAACTCTAATCCGATTAACAGAAACGAAAAATAAGGTATTAGTGAGAAAAACTTGTTGGAAAATTGTCAGATCTAGGTGATCGGAGCCGATGATGACTCATTTGAATTTATTTTCATTTAGTTATCGCAAAAATAAAAATAAAATTTTTAACATTATTTCAGATATCTATGAATACGTATTAAAAAACAAGGTGGTGATATAATTTCATAATTATAGACATATTTCGAAAATAAATACTTTATTATTTTAAAGATAACTCTTTAACTATCATACATATATAAAAAAAATATATTTGAAAAACAAGTAGTTACGATGCAATCAGTGTTTATGACATCAGAGTTAAACTGCATTTTTTTTATTGACTAAGTAATAGGGTACTAATCCTAAACTGCCGATCTGTTTTATTTTTTGCATTACGCATACAATTTTATATTTATTCTTTCAAAGTAATTTGCGTGAAGTAAATATGGATGGATGCCCGTCTAACGCCATAGTAGAGCTGTAGTTGTAGAACGATAAGTATTGTAATCGGTCCGATTTGGGCATACGAGGTTTTCACCAGATCTTGACCTTTTGACACCTGAAGAACACAAAAAATCCCAAAAACCGTACGGAAATTTTCCGCATGTTCTTATCTACGTGTGAATGTTCGGTGTCGCTCGCTAAATCCATTTACCACCAGAACTACCGGTCAAATTTTGACAAAACCGGGTTACTTATATATATCGGGCATTGATGTCATTAAATTTTCAATTTAAAAGGTCAAAGAGCTGAGGGGGTGAGCAAAGTCACCCTCAGTATCTCGAAATTTCATCTAATTAAGGTCTTATTTTTCCATTTGGACGCATTTGTGAAGAATTAAAAAATGATATTTGCAAACAACAATTTTTGCAAAACCTCTCACAACCCCCACTCCAAAAAATTCTTTAAATATACTAGCGACTAAGCCGGTATACTGCGTCAATAGTAGTATGCGCGCATTAGTTAAAATCATTAAACTAAATAAACAAAAAGTTTTATACTTAAATAAAATTATAAATATTTTAAATTAAGTTGTGTGTCACGCGTGTGTAACCGTGCTTTAGAAAAAAACAGCTGACGGGAAGTCCTACGACTATGTTGTCAGCTTTTTTTTTCAAAATAATCATATTTTTATCCGAAAAAATTCTTCTCTATTTTTCTACTTCTTTACTTAAGAAAGTTACAAAAGGTTACTACAAAATCGCTTACATAAAATAATTTATAACCTTAGACTCGCCATCTTTTTTTTTCACACCCGTGGTATTTTTTTTTTATGAAAATCTAACAATTTTAATTTTTTTCATAGTTTCTCTTTCTTTCAGCCAAAAGGGCCATGGTTCTAATCCCGATCAGCTGAGTCATTTTTCACACGCTACAAAAACAAAAATTTAATCCGTATTCTCTTGGAAAAATAAAAAATCACAGTTCTCAAATTTGTCTAAGAAGTTTTATATACTTTGATTTCTTTTCTTTATTCTCATATAAACCTTAGTCGTGGTGTACAGCTTTTATTTAGTTAAAATGTCTATATTAAAAGACTTAATAATATTAATAAATGAACATAAGTGGCAGTTTTAAACTGAATAATTTTAAATAAAAATAAGTAGTAATTTCCTTTTTTTTTATATTGATGTGAGGGAATATAAAAAAAAAATTCGTATATAAGTTGATATCGACTTCCTCAAAGTTTTTTAACAATACTATCACGGTCGTCAATTATAGTGAGAACATGATTCGTAAATAACCAATACGATATCAAACCTTCTCACAATAATTTATTTAATACATCAAAACAAACGAACAACGCTTAACAAAATCTACATGAAACAATTTTATACTTTCGCGCAGTGTAACCTATCGGAGCTACGTCACTCGAATGAACCAACCCACAGGTTCCTCGATCCGCTTATATATATATATATATACTGTTAGCTGACGTCTAGAAAACACTACAAAAGTCAATTTGCTTCTATTATAAATATCTTCATTATTTATAAATACAATTAATTCTAAACAATATAAATAATTACTTTAATTA
>JAAAKQ030095079.1:0-14578 GCA_010016005.3 Zanna intricata
ATGTTTATTGGAACCTTTTTTCTTATTTTTAGATATAGAATCCGTTTCCGGGAGATTGCCGTGCAGTTTTGATACACATGTATACATATATGTGCTAGCCGCGATGCATTCATGGTTCCTTCTGCTGAACATATTTTTCACATATATCCAGAGAGCCATGAATTTTTCGAAAAAACCAAAAATGGAAAAACGTGTTTCGTTTTATGGAATGCCATCATTAAAATTTGAAAATAGTATAATTTTTTAATTGTATATCACAGTTACCGCCTCCTTTTTAGTTAAGATAATCTAAGACAGTCTACGTTACTTCCAGAGCGAAGACCCGTTACTATCCAAAGGTTGGATGTAATTGGTCGGATCTGTGAAGCTAAAGAAGGGAACAAACAAACATTACAATTAAACCATTACCACTCTTTATGTACATAATGAAGTAAAAGTAGGTATTAAGAAATTCTATAAATTAAAAAACATTTTTAAATTCTTAAAACAGATTCCACAGAATCCCCCTTTTTAAAAGAAAAATTCCCATGTCGTCTACATTAATACAACTGGTCTTGGAACTTAAAAAAAATTTATATTAAAATACGAGTCCAAATAAGTCCCCTTGATTTTCAGGGCTTAAAAGTTTATTTATTGGAGTAATTATTTACCTCAATAAGTTGCCCCGTGTGGTGCAATGTTATCCAATCAGGCTAAACAAAATTCATAGTTTACTAAAAATAATAATAAATATGGTTACCGTGATGCTCCCTTGTCCGATGGTGTATGTTTATGTGCGCGTGTGTGCGCACACGCGCGGAAATTTAGAATTTTATTACTTTTTTCGTCAACTTGTTTTCGAAATATCAGGAAATATCTGTTTAGAAATAATACTGAATATCCTTCCTTTAAATCCGACTGACTTAAAAAGTTTAAAAATTTAAAGTACTTTTTACAGTACTAAAGCTCAATTTTTTACGATCACTGTACAAAAAGTAAAAAATTAAAAATGGTTAAAATTACCCTACCCTTTTATAATTTTGTCTCACATTTAAAATTTCCCTATTATAAAAATTAGTTGAGCCAAGAATTTACCGAAGACTAATTAAGTTAACGGAGAAATTTATCCCAATGAAGAATTTATCTTGATCCAGTCCAATCTATATTTTGATATCAATCAAAATATAGATTAATACACGTACTCATACATCTACCTGAGATTCCTATATCTCTTTTGTGTTTTTTGGACTAAAAGGAGGTCTTGAAAGTAAATATTTGCAAAAACCCGGATACCCAAGATTTTACCGATCGATATATTTCCCTTTATAATAACGTTACTTAAGCAGCAATACAGCAATAACCAAGGAAGTAAAAACTATGCTATGTCATAACTTGAGTCTGTAAAGATGTGCGTTAGTTCCATTTTTTTTTTTTTTTATAGCATAGTGAAGTTGATAGTGCACCGCAACAATATATACGCCGATCCACCAATCCATTCCTAGAGTAAGTATTTCTTATATTATAGTACCTTTTACCTATCGGGAAAATAATGTTAAATTTATTCTGAAACAAAATTACCTTATTCTATGAAAACTGAACAGCGGCACAATCACAGTTAATTAATTAAAGAAACATCTCACCCGTTCCCAGAAAAATCGGAATCGATGTGTCATATACGTGAATAACATTTATACGACTGAATTAAATAACCTTTGGCCAAAACCCCCACAACAGGAGATTATAATATTTTTATCAATATTCTTCTTCGTCTTCTTCTACTGCCTTTCACGGTTTAGGCAATTCCAGTATTACTAATTCTCCATCTATCCTTTCATTGATCGATAAAAACTCCGTCTGCGTAATGACTTATAATCGATGACCTGTTATGGAATTCTACCACTTCTCATTTTTGGAACATGATTTTCCATCTCTCCCTTATCTTAATATGCTGTCATTGATACTAATTACTCCCAATTCTTCTCAAATATCCACATTTTTAAGATGATCAAGATGGGAATATCTCTTAACTCCTCTTAAAAATCTAAAAATTCTAAAAAATATTCTTAAAAAACTATAAATATTCAAAATTTTGCAGATTCTACATTCTATTTGTGTCTTTTATTGAGTACCCATGTCTCGCTACCAGATAGCAATGTTGTGACGACCATAACATTACAAAATTTTAACTGAGTATCCCTTCTAATCTTTATTAAGTATATTCTAATCTACTCTTATTTTTACACATATATTCTGGTATCTAATATAGAATATGTAATATCTGAATGCGAGTCAGTAGTGCGGTGTGGCATCCACTCCACTGCTCTTAATATCACTCAGCGACTTCTCACACCAGCAGCCGAAATATTGTATTTCAAAAGTCACATCCATTAAAGCAATGAGTTGCGCCGTATCCAATTACGAGTTACTATAATAGTAACGAAATATAGTAATTTGTATTACAAATAAAATTATTTATACCTAATATATATTTTTTTCAAGATGTATATGAAGTAGTTTATTTACTTATTTCTTGAAAGTATATGATTTTTTTTTTTTTTTGAAGTATGTTAAATTAAGGTTTTGCTATAAATAAAAACAAACAATGATGAAATACAAAAGGACATGAAATAAATTGTTTATTTATTGTAAACTTATTAATAAACTTATAAATTGTTTACTTATAATGTTATGATTTTCTTTGACGTGGCGTAGTTATTTACGAAAACAATTTTTAAATAGTATGTATCCATTACTTTTGTAGCAATCAGTAGCAAGTGTTTCACCCGCATGCCGGATTATAGAAGTGGTGTAGAGGAGGCAAGTAAAGGCAGCTTGCAGGGAGGACCGCCTTTAGATTTTACATACACTATAGTTTCCTTGTTATATCTGCCTCTGAAATAAATATTTTATTAATCTCTTTAACTTAATATAATACTTGATTTTTTTTTTTAATTCTTAATTTATGAAGTAGTATTTTTTACAGTAGGAGCATTTGCTTAATTTCATTTTTCTATGTTTAACTGTTGAAAACTTACGTAATGGTTGTCATATTTTGTTTACACATATTTTTAACATTTGAATTTGAAAAAAATTTATTTGACACCGTTGCTTGATGAATTTTAATTAATTGATTAATTTTCAGATTTTAAAAAAAAAAAGGCATCTTTCATCTCCAATTAATAATATTTTTAATATTCGAATTGTATATATACGCAGCGTCAATAGCGTGATTAAAACCAATCGTTTGATATCTTTTCATGAAAATAGGTGCACTCGTTCGTGAGTTACAAACTGGGGTAGAAACACATAATCAATACAAATTTCCTGATTTAA
Source organism: Zanna intricata (assembly GCA_010016005.3). Lineage (NCBI taxonomy): Eukaryota > Metazoa > Arthropoda > Insecta > Hemiptera > Fulgoridae > Zanna > Zanna intricata. Next base: position 3,313 of record JAAAKQ030095079.1, read on the forward strand.
TCAGGTAGGAAAAAAAACTATAATTTCCATAGTAATCCATTGGTCGATTGAAACCACAAAAAGACCCGGTAGTTAACTAAAAACACCAATTAACCATTATAATGCAGCTTAATTTAAAGCAAACAGAGTAATAATACAATAATATATTATAGCTAATTAATTAAAGGCGGCTAGCAACCGCAATGAAACAACCAAACAACCGACTTAATTTTTAATTAAAATAAAATAATACAATAACCAGTACACCTAATTGCGGGATTTGAATTATGATTAATTGAATAATTACTGAAATAAAAAAGTAAAAAATAATAATTTCGAAATCATGATACATAATTAATTAGCCTAACTAATCAGCCAGATCATAATTATTAATAAGCCTATAATTAGGGTTGTTGTCACTGTAGACCCTAAATTGTACTCCTGCTTAAACATGAGAGGGATTCTCTCCCTCTCTAGAAATAATATTCTTCGTTAATCGGTAAATAGCACTTGTGGAGTCATCAGTACAAATATCTTTCCCCCCCCCTTTTTTTGTTACCTCACCATGAGACCGAACCTAATTTACTATGAACACAGCGCCAAGAGAGATTCAGGAGAAATTATACTCCTGCACTTCTTCTGCATTAATCTGAGAGATTTTGGATTCTTTACAACTAGTCCTGTGGTAAGTAGCTTCACAGTCGACTCGGGCCTTGCCACAGTTAAACCAAGGTACCGAGAGGTAGAGTCATAGTGACCCGAAGCACATTATTATCTGAAGCACTGCTTCCTTCTCCGATCTGGCGACACGACAGCTGACCCACTTTAATAGAATTCTGCCCATAGCGTAAAGCTTACGAGCACCATCTACGGCCAACGCCACGGTTGCCTTCTGGAAGATACTGAAACTTTCCTGAGGCAACGTGAGACGCGCCCTCTTGTATATCCCGGGACGTAGTCTCAGATTTTAAATCGTTCATTTACCCCCGTCTTCCCTCTGAAGGTCACATCAGTTCCTTCGATATTCTTGTCTTTTCCTCAATAGTCTTGTGGAGTGACTTTATATTGTTGTCTGAATTTTTGACACGGAACTATAAATATCTATAAACGGTTAAGCCATAATACTTAACGGGTGACTGTTGCACTCAAACTTTTTTTCGTATAAATTATACAAGTATGCTTGTCTGTTGTTTTTCAATTGTTTTTTTTATTGGCTTAAAATAAGAAAAACATATTGCTTTATCAGAAGATTTTCTTTTAAGTAAATTTTAGACAGGTATAAAAAACTGATCGAAAATTTCGATTAAACCATTTTTAAAACAACCATGTTTCTTCTTTTTTTTTTTCAAAAAAAGCACATCATTGTAATCGTCTGAGTAAAATAAATTCGATTAAAAAAATGTTAAAAGGATAGTACACAAAATAAACCTCTATTTCGTATTGAATAAAATACGCTAACATAAAATAATGTTTTTTCGACCCAAATCTTTTGTCTTTTATTCTAAATTTCTTGAAAACTACTAAAATTACAGTACTGCGACCTAATTTTTTTTTGTTTGAATTTTTCAAGTAAGACTTTAAGTAAAACTACTAAATTTACCCTTACATTTTGGTTCCAAGAATTTAACCAGTCTTAATTAATTTTAACGAAAGGGAAGAAATTAGGACAAAATCTTACAACATCCGCCACTCGTTTGCGAAGTGTTTCCGAACTGCATTTATATGAACTTTTTTCTTTATTTTCACCAGTAGAACATGTTCTAAAACTCTTCTACATTCACAGTGAATCAGTGTGTATAATATCTCTGAAAAAATACTAACAGTTTTATTCGAAAATAATATGTTTGTTGATAAAAACAGCCAGGAAAGGATTACATTACTTTCCTCAGCGAAGACGGGAAAGGTGTTCATCCTTTAAATTTAGGATATGATGAAATAAAACTCGAACAAATTGTATAAATCCCCAAATGATATATTGAATATAATTAGTTATCCTAATATTTGAAAACAATTTGAGATATGAAATCCATGTTGATTTTATCTCCCCAACCCGCTGACAATCGTAACCAAAATTAAATGATATTTACCCATATTCAGAACAAATAAAAACGATTTCATAAAATTCGGTTTTGAAAACACCAAGTAAATCGATAATTGGTTAAAAAAAACTTATTATCCCTAACTCCTGAATGAAATTGCCAAAATAAAATGAAATTTAACTGTGACAATTAAAGTGACACACTTACGTTAATAGAACCATTTAATTAGTAAAAAAATATGAATTTGCGTCCAGAAATAATAAAAAAAAGAAGAAGTGTTTTCACCCCAAATTTTGAATAAAACCAAAGGATTAGGAGGTTTGAATAAGACCAAACACCACGAAAAAGTATCTTAGCTATTAAGAGGAATTAAATTATGTAAAAAAAAAATTTGAATAGAATTTTGAGATATGGGACACTTTTCTATTCAGTCTCCGGAACCACTGTAAGCTATTACTTCACAGAATGACTGAAGATGATGTATGTGAATGTAAAGGAAATGTAAATGAAGTGTACGCTTGTACAGTAACAGATCGACCATTCCTGAAGTGTGGGGTTAGTTGAAACCCAACTACCAAAGAGCATCGGAATCCACTATCTAGTATTGAAATTCGTATAAAAGTAACTGCCTTTACTAGGACTTGAACTTTAAAATTCTCGACTTCAAAATCAGCTGATTTGCGATGACGAGTTTCACCACCAGATTAATCCGGTGGGTAGATATGGGACTCGTAAAATTTGTATTTTCTTGCTCCCTTCACCAATTACGATCAAAATTAAACAGTATTAATGCTCCAAACACAGAAATAATCATAGAAAATTTCATTCAAATGAGTTAGACCAGTTTGAAGATATAAAGCAAAAAATATATATACAGATAAGTAAACACATCCTTCCGTAATTCTTCAGAACTAAAATTATTCGAATATATATGTTTTTCTTTAAGGGTGTCAAGAAACGTTAAGATCCGGAAAAGCCACGCCATACAAAATCTAACTCGATTGGCATACTTTCCCTATACAGTATAATTGAGAGCGAAAAAAGTAAAAACAAAATCAAGTAATAAAATGATTAGACAGAAATTAATCGAACGAATTATAATCATGATCGATAGGTAAATCAAAATAAATCATCTTACATCAGAGTTAATTAGATTCTAAGCTATATTAAGAAGAGTGCTCTCGAAGCTGAAAAAATTAATTACTCCTGCTAGCATAAAATTTAAAATTTTCATGTCATAGTTGTTCTAAACATTTAGTAACATTGAAAGGCATAAAATATATATTTAGAAATTCAATTTATATTATCACCCAGACAATCTCAATCCCTTTCTACTTGATGTATTAAATTTACGTAAGAAATTTACATACTATATTCGTATAATTTTAATTAGAAATTTAACCAATATAGTTAAATCACTAGTAAATATAGATTGAAAATTTTCTATTTATGAATATACATATAATATTGCTCCACTTCAAAGGTAATAGACGATTGAAATATTCCCTGTCTCATTATCCGACTCTCTTAAACATTTTAATTTTATTTAATGATCTAATTTTTCATGTAAGGAAGAAATTCTCCTTCTTAAAGAATAGAATAATTTGATAGTGAAATCATTGAATAAGTTATAGTACTACAATGCTAAACAATATGTATATTCTATATGTACATATATATATATATATATATATATATATATAATCTGTATAATCTATATAAACAATATGTATATATTGGGATGCTTGTTGTCAAACAAGCATCCCAAGGTGTGGTAACAAAAGAAAGTGAGGAAATAAAAACAGAACAGTCTTCCTCATTTAAACCGAATATACTTCTGCGCATAAGCGTCAAACCAACAGAAATGCATATATTAACCTTCAACTGGTGAAGTAACGTCAAAATGACGGCGCGCATTTGGTCGCTAAGTGATTACCGCCACCCTTGATCAGATACTGAAATGTGCTTTGCAGTAGCTGGTTCGGTTCTTTTTTTTTTTTTAATCTGTGGAACCATCTTCAGAGGATGAGATGAATAATTTGTAGTGTGTGTGAAAATGCCAAGCCTGACGGGACTCGAACCCGGGACTTCGGATGAACGGCGGGGACGCTACCACTCGCGCCACAAAGGCCGGCTGGTTCAATCCTCTTGTAATTATAGATAGGTTTCCGTGCAGTGAGAGTTTCTATAGTGTCTGTTTTTCCTCGTTCGAGTGTCCGACGTCAAACTGACATGTACTCACTATTTATGTAACTACAATTTCCTTTAGTAAAATTATCAAATAATGCGGATTTTTTGCTTAAATATAAATTTCTTTGCATCCAGTTGTTTCAATTTTATTACCAAATCGTATTAATTTTTTTCCAGTGTAACAATGAACGTGAATGATCAGAATTTCTAAGAAGCAATTCTTCGTGAACTGGATGGAAAGCGAGGATTCAGATATCGATGACTCAATTACAGATCAAAATAGGGAGCAACGTGCAAATGGTAATCAAGAACAGGCTATAGACGGAAATCGAGAGTTGGTTGTTATAGGAAAGTTGCACAGAAAGAAATTCTTACAATCAGCTGCTTTATTTGGTCTAGCCATAAGAGTCTAATACAATTAATAAAAGTAATATATGTATAAGAAGTACCACTTTCATCCTTTACAAATAACGCAATATAATAGATTAAATCAAACTCAAATAATATATTTGTATATAATATATTTGTAATAAACTGAGAATTAATCTGTACATCTACCAGTACGATATATTTATTTATTTCAATAAATAAATAAATTATGAAGTAATATGTTGCATTATTTATAACAAGTAAGGGAAATAAAATACGAGTTTAGAAATAAGCCTACAAACCTTCCGTTAATATTTAAATTGGTTAGTCAATTAAATTGTTTACTAAAATTCAATAAGCCAAAGAATTTAAAAACGAAACTTTGTTTTATCAATCGACATTTTAATCCATAACAAAATTTTATGAACATTTATCCTCCCTCTTTTTCAATTTTAGCCTCCGTAACCACCGTAAGGTATTAATTCAGAGGGTGAATAAAGATGATACGTATGAATGTAAATGAAATGTAGTCTTGAGTATCTCAGGTCAACTATTCCAGAGATGTATAGTTAATTGAAACCCAACCATCAAAGAACTCACGAATCCACAACCTATTATTCAAATCCTTATAAAAGTATAAATTATGAACATTCAACAAAAAATTATCTTTATCAAACAAATAAAAAAATTACTCATGAAACCAGGTTTAATTTTTTTTAATTTGTCCAGCAAACGTGTTTAAAAAATCTAATTTCATTTCATTTAACCCTACTAAAATATTTTAATATTATTTAAAAAAAAAACAAAAATGTTGGAACAAACAGAAAGGAACAAATTATTAAATATTTAAAATATAACCACGTAAATAAATCATACGAATTGTTAACAAAGTATAGAAACCCTAAGTTTTCAAATTATTAGACATAAATACAAAATGGCGGCCTCCATGGCGCGAGTACTAGCGCATCTTGGCCTTTCATCCGGAGGTCGCGGATTCGAATCCCGATCAAACATGGCATTTTTCACACACGCTACAATTCATTCATCTCATCCTCTGAATGATATACTTTAACGGCGGTTCCGGAGGTTAAACCAAAAAATAAAAAAATTAAATTAAATTTAGGAAATGTACCATGTTGAAACGATTTATTTTTCAGTAATAAATCACCAACCTCCTAAAGCCTACAAAGGAGCCTAACTCAAACTTAAAAAAAAAGGACGGAGTTATATAATTATTTTTAAGGGCATTAAAAAACAAACATTTTCATTTAAAAAAAACTCTTTGGTCAACGACAATCCTAACTAAAATGTTGATATTTTTAACAGTTAATTTCATAAGTGATTAATGATGATAAAATTTAGCAAATGCTTCTACCTCAAAATATCTTTATTCAGTATTTTACTACTGAGTTGTACTATAGACCACTTCAAAAACTGGATGTAAAATAATATTAAACGGTCATTATTTTCACTTCCTTGTATTGTACAAGGAAGTATTGTAATCGCGAAAAACTTCGGTTTAGATTTCCCTTTTTGACCAACCCTGAACCCATTTTGACTTGTTTCGGCGTGGGGTCTGTACTTAAATACGTATGTACGTATCTCACATAACTCAAAAACGATTAGCCGTAGAATTTTTAAATTCTGGATTTAGAACTGTTGTAATATCTAGTTGTACACCTTCCCTTTTGATTGCAATCGAATAAATCAAAAGTGTCAAAAAAGCCCAAAATTCAAATTTTTTTGGATTCTGAACGTTTTGTTAACTGCAATAATAAGCTCGCATCGAGATCTTATCAACGATATATCACAAGTAGTTCTAATTTTCATTGGTTCTAGAATTACAGTAAAATAAAATTTTAATTAATGAAATATTTGGATCTTACAAGGGTACATACCCACCCAAATTTTTTTTTAACAAATTGTTAAAAACTGGTAAAATATCAGGTATGATAAATATTATATAATTAATGAAATAAAATTTTATGTACTACTCATTTTTAAAAACTGTGTGTATGTAATTTAATAGGCGTACAAAGAAATCATGTGGTGTACACATCAGATTTTTGGTTCGAGTTTTCTTACATCAAAATATTTATTTTCCAATGTTCTTTAAACTAATGTGACACATTCTAATAGTTTCCGTTTAAAATTTTTGAGAAGCCGGCATGTGGAGCGTGCCACACCATACGGTGCGTTCTATGGTGTCATTGTAGAATAAATCTTTTTGTAACAGGAGCATTATTTAAATTTTATTTTTTTATGTTTAACTTTTAAAAATTTATTTTACGGGTTACCATAATTTGTTACGAGTTACCATAATTTCATGTATACTCGTATATTAAAACATCATTAACAGATTATGATATATTAGTATTGAAAATTTTACAACATTTTTCTACTTCTCGAATGATATCGGGAGGAGGAAATCGACTTTAATGGATAGGATTGAATGAAATAGTCCTTTAATGGACTAACCAGTCATTCGGTTTATAGTGTTGCTATCATAAAGTAAAAAATCCACCCCGCTTTGTACATAGGATATATAAACTCTTTCAGTCGTACTATGGATTTTCTACTTACCGGCAGCATGGACCTAGCAAGGTCAGACTTACGAGAACAAATGATAAGTTAAAAGAGATTGACGATATAAAAATGGATGATTTGTCCAAGGGGGTACCATGAATAACTCATCCAGAAAATAATTCAAGACTCACCTCGAAACAATAGAGATCATAATCAAATCTTCCTCCTCATTATATCAGACTCCTTCAAGAGAACAGAGAACTTTTACTCAGAAGAAAGCAAGGCATTATTTAATAGGATATCATTATTGTTATTTTATTATTTTAATGAAATATAAAATATCCAATTTTTTCACGAATTAAGGTATGGGGCCATTTAAATATTTCAAAAGTATTTTTGAAAAATGTGTTGAGAAATATATTAGCTATTATTTTCATTCTGATTAAATTTAAAACAAGAAAAAAGTATTAAAATGAAAGATCAAATTAATTCCTGCCAAAGAACTAGAAGCGTAGCGTGTGGGCAATAAGAGGCCACCTATACGGGTTGCGATAGGGAAACGCCCGACAAATATGGTAATCGACTTCGAAAACAGACATCTGAATACGGAAAGGAAAGCAAGGATAACGGGGATACATATCCTCCCACTAACAGCAAAACTTGGATAATAGTCCCTTGCTGCTGGGTATTTCTTACTATCGGGTTTGTTTAATGGCGGTTATACATTTGTTTTGTTTTAGGACGGAATTGTGGATTGTGTTCCGATCCTAACAAATAAAATTGAAATTATTACTTGAGATATCCATGCTTGGGAGACTAACAATTAATTTGCGTCTTTCTCCCAGCACGAATCCCTTTCATTCTGTCCATATCGCCAGTCGCTACCTTTCGGTCTATCAGGAATGCACCTGATCGGATCCTAGTTATTAGAGGATGCAATGTACTATCTTCGCCGGAGGGAGACGCATATGATAAACGATGGACCAAAATTATAAGATGAACGAAAGAAGGATGGTCGGTGAATTTAGGTTTTGTAGACATACCCGAAGTTTTGGAGTAATAGGAGTACTATCTGAGGTGTAGTAGCATTGATAATGCTCATATAAAATGCCATAAGCGAAAAGGATTTATGACGTAGCCGAGTATTAGTCACCAATAAATAAGCCGACTGATCCCTCACGCGCAGTGGTCGAAAATTACACAAAACAAAACGCTCTATAACCTGCAAGTAAAATTACCACCTTACTATGTTGTCAAAAAAAATAAAAAACAGAAAAAATTTAATTCACTAGAATCACTAAGATTTCTTTTTGAAATCGATAAAACAACATTTGCGTGCAATTCTTTGTGTTCTTTTTATCAGGCTGAAAATATTAAAAAAAAAAAAAAAATACAATTTTTCAGGATATTTTGAGAAAGTAAAAAAACAAAAACAAAAAAATTATCAACAGCGGAAAAAAATGATATCGGTCATACTTTCCACCTAACCTTTATTTATCACTCTTTCTAGCACTGATTCGATTAAACGATATTTAAAACGCCCAAACTTTAAAAAATAAGAAGGTCATTCACGATTCTGAAGACAATAATCTAGTTAATTGTTGTGACATTGAAATGATCAGCGCAATTCAACTATAAACAAACAATTTGAATCGAAATAAAATAATCGAGATACACCACGGACGAAGATTTGAAACTATTTATGATTTAAAACGGCGCCGATGAAACGCTAATTCTCTTATTTAAGTACATTCTGATTAAAATGCATTATACAACTACAATTTGTTATCATTAACTTGTTTGCAAATATGTCACGATGTTATAGTACTGTTCATTTAAAACTGTACTCGAATGAGAGAATTGCCGTTCCACGCCCGCCTTTATGATTCATAAATTAGTTCAGAGCTTCATACATAACTTGGCTTCTCAATCATTTTATTCGATTTCAAACTTTATAATAGAAATCGTATTCACTGACGATTCTAATGATACCAAATTTACTTATATTATTTTATTTATTTGCCACATTTTATAACATTATTATACGTAAAATAATTAACAATATCTTATAATCAAACGAAAAATAGCATTAAATTTATCATTAAATACCAATCACATTCCAGAACACACTTTCTTTTACCAAAACAAAACAAAAAGTGTCAACAACATTTTAAAAATCATTGAATAAAATTGGTACTCAGGAAAAAGTGATGAATAAGAAAAGACCAGAGAAGAAAAGAAAAGATCAGAACATCATATAATTATTGTAGTTACATATTTTTGTTATAATAGTTTAAATTTTACTTTTACGAAATCTCTTAACGTCGACTGGTCGACGCGATGGGTATTTATCACCTCCCACTCACAGATCGAAAGAAGTCAAAATGAAGAAAAAAAGATCGAAGAAGTCAAAATGAGAACGATCGATAAAGAAGTTTATGACTTTTTTTTGGAGACAAAAAGGGTGTCTTTTTTTTTGTAGAATTTAGTGATCCCTAAACTATTGTGATTGCCGATATAAACTGCGAAAAGTTACAAAATCTTAGATGAGTTTTAAAAAACAAACGACATGAGATGCTAACCAACGGGATTTTGTTTTCGCATGACGATGCTCGGCCACATACGGTAACTCAGACAGCGAAGCGATTGAATAATTTTCAAGCCCTGACTTATCTTTCGGCGATTATTATGTTTTTCTTCACCTTAAACAGCGGCTTGCGAAATGAAAAATGACGTTATTACCTGTAACGTTTTGTTTTTATTTCAAAACGGTCTTACTTAAAAAAAAAACCTTGAATGTATGTGTGTGTATATATATATATATATATATATGTGTGTGTGTGTGTGTGTGTGTGTGTGTGTGTGTGTAATATTATTGGAATATTATTTATCCTGTCTTTCCTTTTAATGATCAATTTTACGTTTAGTGAAAAAATTTTTATAAAAGTCAGATAGGTGGTTCTTAAGTTATAGCATGAGAAAATATAAATATAAACTTTTTAAAAAAAATTCAATACTTATATAAATATATATTACTTATAAAAATTACTTATATAAGTAATATATATTACTTATATTTTTATTTAATTACTAATAATAATACAAACTATAAATATTATAATACAACGATTTTATTAATTTAGATCACTCAAATAATAAATAACAATGAACTTTAAAATTTAAATGGACAATAACCAATAATATAATAGAATTAATGAAGGAAGAAAATATGAGAACAATTCATAAAAGAACAAATGCATATGTAAATGCAAGGAGAATATTATTTCTTATGCCAATAAGTCTAATTATAACTACAGTTAAGAATAAGCCTACACTAGAAGCCATCATGCATTTTAAAAGTCCATCATATCAGCATGTAACAAGTACTCGATTAGAATAATAAAAACGACAACAAAGAAATAAATTTATACTACTATACTATCCGAATATCATGACGACTAACTCACTTTTGTGAGATTATATTAGGAATTTGAAGTCTGCTATAATGGTAGTACTGATTTGTTTGTAGTACTGAAATTATAAGCTGATCGGACTTAAGGATGAGACATAATTAGCTTATTTTTTCAGTATTTTTCTTATATATTTCCAAAATGGATTAAAAAACTCATGAAACTCGAAAAAAAAATACTCGTCTACAGAAATTCTAACTTGGGTTAAATTTTGACCTGATACGGCCTACCCATAATAAATAATTTTTTTTATTATATTTTTCTCAAATTTTCTAAACCGTCATTAATAGAGTTAGTCATTAAGCACTAAATTAAACCCTACAATCTCCTAAAAATAAGTTTTAACCAAGGCGTACACTTTTTTAGTTTTCTTCTAATACTATTAAACAGATTTTATAATAAAGCGTGAAATTTAATAAAAATGTTTCCTTAAAAAGAAATAATACCACGCATCATTAATTTTTACATGAGTTAAACACTGTTACAGTCAGCAATATCTACCAAATAATGAAATATTATAAGAATCTTTAGAAACAATATACAAATACAGTTTACAAAATCATTTAATAAATCCGTAAATTAAATCGATTTCCAAAATAGTTTTCAATCTTGTATTTAATTTTTTTTTTTTTTTTTTTTTTTTTTTTACCTCCGGAACCACCGTTAGGTTATATCTTCAGAGGATGAGATGAA
>JAAAKQ030095090.1:0-33117 GCA_010016005.3 Zanna intricata
ATTGTACAAGACTACACTTCATTCACTTTCATACACATCATTCTCATTCATCCTCTGAAGTAATACCTTACGGTAGTTCCAGAGGTTAAACAGATTCAAGTATTCAAATCCTACCTTTACTAGGATTTGAACCTTAGAACGTGAAAACCTACTCTCCTTCCTGCCCTTCATTTGGCGCTGAGTTAATTATTTTAAAATCACCTGATCAAAAGTCATATTCCTCTTCCCACCGAACCACGCTAATTCCTACCACATTTACATTTAATCTATCCATTTTCCTTCTTTCAATTTTCTAACCTCCCAATTTATTTTAGACTTATAAAATTCCACTCTGACTCGTAAAATATTATTCTTTAATATTCTGGTGACTCCTTCCTTAGAAGACTCCACCTTGAGACCCAAGCAGGAGACTATTTTACCTCTGGAATATTTTACTAAGGAAGACACTTCCATCTTCATTAAATGAAAATGCAGAGAGCTACATTTTCTTAAAAAAAGAAAAAACAGTGTAGTTTTTCATTGCTTTCAGCTGCACAGTACTCAGAAAATTGAGTGATGTTGATGTGGCCATTTAAATCCTTACCTATGCCCTTAACAACTACTGAAAGAACTGCTGTCCTCTTTCAGGAATCATTCTGGTTCTTAGTCATTAATTTCCTAGTCACTAATCATTCTTAGTCTAGCTCTCAATGGATACCTCTCCTATATGTTGTACCTTCGGTCCAACTACTTTGTATCACTGAGCATTTAAGCCTCCCTCACCCATCAGCAAGGTATCATGATTCATAGAGGTAGCTGTACTTTGTAAGAAATTTATGAAAAAAGGAGAAAATTGTTAAAAATGAATCCAAACAGTTTGTTTACACATTGCTCAAATTTATTTATTAAATAATGTTTTTTGAGAAATATCATCAAGTGATACCATTTACTTTATACTGATTTTTCCCTGATGCTCCTTGCAAATGTAAATTTTAAAACGGTAATAGTGAAATCATCCACTCCCTGTGACTTTTTTTTAAAGGTAAATGGTATTTTTTGTGTTTTTTCTTGGATTTCTCGCCCAACAACTTACATCTTCATCTAAGATACCTTTATTTTAAATTTTATTATAAAGTTAGTACCTTCTATCACTCTTTCCCAAAGTGCGATTATAACTTATTTTCATGGCAAAATCATACCGTGTAATTGATTACATCTTCTCCTTTAATATATTTTGTTTATAAATTATATATGAATTTATGGTATTTATAAAAATAACTAAGGGCTGAGTATATTATGGCTGCCCAGCATATTTTTATTGTTCTCAGCAGTTATTCTCACAAATTACACAATTTATTTTCTATAGTTATTTACATATAAAGTTAGAAGTTACTACTGCAGACATATATTTTTAAAAATTACTATTGCAGTATAAAAAAAAAAAAAAAAAAAAAAAAGAAGAAAGTTAAACTAAAATTTAATAAAATGTAACTAATATCAGAGCAAGAGATTATACCACCACAGTTCATAAATATTCGTCTCAGCTCATCACTTGACAACTAACAAACAGATAATATTTTCTAGATGTCCTCTTCTTTTATGAATTGAGCTGTAAAAAAAGAATTAATAAAAGTTTCCAGTATATCAGATAACTGTTAGGAAACTTTATGTATTTTCTGTTAGAGAAATACTTAAAAACTAGAGTTAAGGAGATGTATCAAGTGCATGTGTTAATAAGAAACAGTCCAAGCTAACCAATTTTGGTTTTATTTACTATATTTTTTTTTTCCCCAAATAATTTTATTTCATTTAAGTTTAATAATTAGTAATAATAATTAAGAATTATTAATTAGTAATTATAAGACTATTAGTGGATAAGGCCCCCCAATATTAATAATAAAAAAAAAATTATTTTTTAATTATAAAAATAACATATGTATATTATACTAAAAAATAATTCAACAGTCCCCTCATGAGTTTAGGCAGTGTATATAATGCATAGAGAACAGATGCATTAATTTTTTTAATTTGTGATTATTTCACCATATAAGCTTTCAGCTTGAATATGGAATAAAAATTTTGTGGCTTATAAAAATGCCAAGCCTGACTGGAATTCGAACTCTGCACCTTTCAGAAAGGCTAATTTACTACAAATTATAATATTTGGCCAAGTCTTGTCCATATGATGAATGATGAGCACCAGGATTAAAAGAATTAACTGTTAGTTACTTTCTCCAAGTGTAATAATCTTTATACAAACAGTACTTGAAATGAGCATGTGATGTGATGATACTTGTATTGCTGAACATCATGTGTATTTTGATAGGGTTAGCATGCTGATGTGCTACAGTGAATTTGGATCAGTGAAGAAGCCTGTAAGAGACTACTTTATTCCCCAATTTAGTAGTAAATGTCTGCCAGATCACCTAGTACCATTAGTAGTGTATGTAACAAACAAAGCATATTATTGTACAGAGTTTGAAGTAAAAATATTATGACAGTGTTTGTATGAAACTAACACATTATCCTTTGTATTTTTTATTTTAACAAAAAAATATATATAATTGTGAAATAAAAATTTATAAAAAGTTAAACATTTGAAAGAACAAATATTTTTATTAAATTGCAAGAATATTAGAAACTGAGAATTTTCTTGAATATTCAATTAAGTATAATAACATTATGTTCTCTTAATGCGTTAAGTTCTAGTTGTGCTCTTTTAATAGTGTTTATTACTACTGTGTTTTAAAGCCTGCAATTTAGCTTTGTTCTTATCTGAAATGTAATTTTCTGCTGTTAAAAAATTATATCATCCTTATTTAAAAAAGTAAATTCTTTTAACCCTTGCCTTTTTTTTTGCGCAGTCTTTTAAAAAGGAAGCCCTGGTGGCTGCTGCAGTTTGATCATAAAGAATTTCATATTCCTGATTTGGTAATCTTCTTTGATGGCAGGAAAAGATACATTTGTTTTTTTTTTTTTAGTACATCATAACTGGTTATGCTAATCTGTTTGTGCAATATTTTGATTGTTGATAAGTATTATATTTTCCTTTTAGCTTGCTTTATGTAATTGCTATTTTATTTTTTTATTTCATGGGGCCTCCATTCATAAAATATTAATTATATTAACCTGAACTGATGATTCATTATAAATATTTATTAGTTCTAGTAAATGTGTATATTTTGTAATCGACTCCACATACAAATGAAAACCTAGTTAATGAATAAATCATACAAATTATAAAAAAAATACTGTTTTTCATTATACTACAAATTGTAATGAACACCTCGGTATATAAAGAGCTATATTAAATTTAGTTAGCACTTTTTTGTGATAAAAATTCTGAAGAAAAAGTTATATATACATATATTCAAAATGTATAGTGTCTTGGAGGATATTATTAAAGTTTCATTTATTAATCTAGGGTTCGGAAAATACATGTTAAACAGAGTAATCTAAGGGTCCATTAACTGAGGTTTTATTGTATTAATTTTATTATTTATCACCTCAAATTTATGTGGTTTAAAATGCTATTAAATTATTAAAATAAAAGTAATTCCTCTATTGATTGATAACTTCATTACTAATAATCATTTCCATATCATGTACAACACAACCATCATACAACAATGAATAGAAATAGAAAAAAAAAATCATCTTAAGTCAAATAAACATATTCAAGTCACCACTAGACCAACCTGGTGGGTTGGTGATATGTGACTCATCATCTCAAATCAGCTGATTTCAAAGTCAAGAGTTCGAAGGTTCAAATCCTAATAAAGACAGTTACTATTATACAGATTTGAATACTAGATTGTGGATACTGGTATTCTTTGGTGGTTGGGTTTCAATTCACACACATCTCAGGAATTGTCAACCTGAGAGTGTACAAGACTACACTTCTTTACATTCATACTTATCATCATCCTCTGATGTAATACTTTATGGTGGTTCCTGAGGCTAAACAGAAAAAGAAAAAAAACATAATCAAGTAACACTACCTGATGGTTAATATCATACTTCAACAGAATTTATAAATTCTTTTATATTTCAGTATTAATCACAGTATAATTTTTCATTTTTGGTAAATAGGATGTTTAGTTATTATCAGTAAATTTTCTGTAATTCATTACTACCTACATATTAGTATTTGATTACTTGTGTTTCTGTATTTCATTATTATGTTTTACTTCTAACATGTGTGTTATATTTTAATAAAAGCTAATAAGTTTATATTTTGCCAGTTCTAAATTGATTTGTTTATTTTAAATTATCAAATACCTACACATCATAATTCTATTTTAAATTTGTTTATAATGTTGAAAACTAATACCGACTTCCCTAATCATGTTGATAAAAGTAGATATTTTTCAAACAAACCAATATATTTTTTTAACAGATAAATCATTTGAAAAATTTTTTTATTATTTAATAAAAAATGACTTGTTTCTATTTAAACAAAATATAGTTTTTATTTATTTACAATTATCTCCTTGGATTGAATTGTATTTTAGTGTTTGATATAAAGTTTATTATAGCTTATTATTTTTGCTTATTAAAATTCAAAAACCTAATGTACTTTTAAAGAAGATGCCCATGCCGATTTGTATTAGTCAGTTATTTGCTGTAGTTAATCAGTTATTAGATAGCGCCACGGAAAGCAGAAAATAAATAGTTCATATTTTAAATACATACACTGCACTGTAATATCAGTAAATTAATACAATGATATTGCAGTAATAAAATAAATAAATGTACTTTTTGAATACATTAATTTATGTATATCATTTACTGTATAACTTAACAAGAACCTAACCTGTATTTCTGCATAAATTGAAGGTACACTTTTAAATTTATATAAATATATATATATATATCTAAAAGTATAAATATAATCTAACCAAACTTAACCTACGTTAGATTACAACTTTAATTTATTTATACTGTCCCTTCAGTGGCACCATTTAACAACTAACTGGACTGACTACAGGCATCTTCTTGAAAAGTACCAAAATTAGTGTAATGTAAATTAAAAAATTTAAGATAAAAATTACAGTTTCCCACATTCCAGGGAACCTTAGTTCATGCTCAGAAAAAGTTCCTTTATTTTAATTTTGGGTCAGTCTATTTTGAAGTGTTCTAAAAAAACATAAGCTAGTTTCTTGACCAATCAAAAAAAGAATTGAAACTTAATCACTTCTTTGCTAGATATCTCAGGACCTTTTGATTCCATGTTTGACCTTTTGGTTTGCTACATGTCTCAGGATCTTTTTGGTAAAAAAAAAAATGGAAACTTAAACAGTGGTTAAGACATATAGGAACCTAGTGAGGTTCCTGTATGTCTCGGGTCCTTAAAACTATTTTTATTTATTTTTTATTTAAACAGTTTACCTGTGGCAGGCATTTTTGTTATGGTGCGCACACGTATTTTTGTGATTGTAAGGGTTTACGGAAAAAATCATAACTAAAAAACTATTGGTCCTGGAAGTATGAAACAAAACAATGTTTTCATATTTTCTCTAGGTAAAAGATTGGTCTAGTGGTTTATTTACCTTTCTCTTTTCTTTCTGTGAGAAAATTACCAATAAAGTTGAACATGAAAAAAAAACTGTGAAATTTCACTGCCAAAATTTGAATTTAAACAAAAATTAGTTTTCAGAAATTCATAGAAATTTAGGGATATGTATATTACCATTAATATTATTTATGGTAAAACTAATAACACATACCTACAAATAATAATTCAAATTGTGTATGCCATCCCTGGCTCATAAGAAAAATTTATCAAAAGTGAAATTTCACCATTTTTCATGTTCAACTTTATTGGTAATTTTCTACAGAAAAAAGGAAGAGAATTAATAAACTACTAAACCAGTTTTTTACCTTAAATTAAATAACCTAATATGAATAAATTGCTTTTTGTTTTTTCCTTTCTGGACCAATAGTTTTTTAGTAATGATTTTTTCCGTACCCTTACAATCACAAAAATTGGTGTGCACTCAATCCCTGCCACCGATAAACTGCTTAAATAATTTTTTTTTTTTTTTTTTTTTAAAAAAAAAGGTCCTGAGACAAGTTGGAAAACAAGTTAAATAAATTTTTTATTTTTTTTTGAATTGGTCAAGCAACCAGCTTATGTTTTTTTTTGGGACACTTCAAATGGATTGACCTTTTCTGTACTTAATTTAATTTAAGATGCAAGTTTCTTGTAAAAACAGGGTGTTCTTGTTAAGAGCAGAGTATTTTTATGTCGGTCTGTCCATATTTTAAGTAATATTAAATTATTAGAAAATAAACTTTATTTTCTTATGACCATCTTGAAAAATAAGTAAAATTTAAAACGATTTTAGTGTTTCAGTATTTATTTAAATTTGATCTTTTGAAATTGATTCTACCTTTAGGGTGATTAGGTTGTTTCTAAACTAGTTGGCTTTTAAAACAAAACTAGAAATATTTTTTTTTTTATTCTATTGTGAAAATATCAAATATCATTGAAGTGAAAATGTCATTATTTATTAAAGATTTATTTAGAGTACCTTTCATTCTATTCACTTTTTCTGGGAAGAAAATCCAAAGCTTGATTGCTTTGTAACCTAATTTATCGTCACACTTTAGTAGGCATTGAATATACAGATAATGTTTTGCTGCATGTCTAGTGTAATAGTTGTGCAGTTATGATCTCATTTTCAGTGGTTGGCTTAGTGGAGACACATCTGATAACTTAGTAGTAAGAATAGATCTGCTGCTGTGATGGTATTTAGTTATTTGATCTTCCTTCCTCTCTTTGAGTTCTAGACACCAAAGATTCTTAATTCTCTCTTTTAAAGAATGTGTACATATTCCAGATTTACCAATGATTTTATCTCCCCTCATCAAAAGCATGGATAAATAGAGCATGATTTGCAGTCTGCTATATTTGTTCCTGATTTTCTTCATCTCTCCATTTGTAGAAAGCCTGTATCTAACTTCTTTCATTCACCATAAATGTGAGGTTTGCATGTTATGTTAATATAATGATGCTAAAGTATTTAGCGGTGTTGTTGGATTCAAGTCAAGCATAGTTCTCCAAAATATTTCACTCTTTCAGAGATTAATTGCTTCATTTTTTATTTTCTAAAGTATTTTTAGGCAATATAAATTAGCCATGAAATATGGTATGTTAGGTTACTTATAATGGTGATTCCCTGTCTCCACCTTTATTAGGTTATATCATCATACATTAAAAAGTTTTTGTAATCTTGAAGATGGCTTAGAAATTATTTTGAAATAAAAAAAAGTAGTGTTGGGTTCAAGATTAACCTCAGACAGATTTCTTGTAATTGTTTGATCTTCTCTTTTAATAATCTAACTCGATTATTGTTATTATGCATTATTCAACATTTATGTTTGCCTTAATAGGGTGAAAAAAGTGATTTCAGCTTTGAAATCATTCAGTTCAAAGCCACAAAATCATAATACATTGCCAGAGCAGTTTGTAGACTGTTAGGTATGTGGATCAAACAATGTTTAGTGTTTAGTGATTTAGTTTGTTTTCCTTAAAATGATTTAAGGAAAACTGTTGCGTTTTCTACTTTGAGACAACTTGGATTTATATTTTTTGTTCTTTCTATAGGTTCAATATTTCTCTGTTTTATTCATCTTTTGATTTTTAAATCTCTTTTATTCTTGTGTTCTGGGTTTTTTATTCATTGTTTCCTTGGGAATCAAGATATTCAATCTATGGGCGGTCTAAATAAGCAATGTCCTTATGTAAGAGTAATATTTTTTGTATCTTTAGTTTGTTTAGTGATTTTTTTTTTTTTGTTTGTTAAGTTCCAATTTCACATGTGTAAAGTACTTTGAGTTATTCCAAAAAGTGATTTTGATCTAGGATCAAAAAGTTTATTAAGATTATCTAGTAGAAATTCCTTGACTCTGTTTGAGTCCATTATGAATAACACAAGTTCACTAGATATTGATTCTCTTGCCACAAAATCATATTACATTGCAAGAGCAGTTTGTAGACTGTTAGGTATTTGGATCAAACAATGTTTAGTAATGTAAAATAAAATTAAATAATTAATAGATAAAAATTTTAAATGATGCATCAGTTTAGGAAAATTAAATAAAATTTTAAGTCGCTCTTATTTAAATTTAATTATAAGTTAATACAACGCAAGTGAAATAATTCTCAGTCGCAGTATGTAGCAAGTCATCTACTATGTTTGTCAACAAGTGTGAAAGTCTGATAAATTTTCATCATAACACATATAAAGTCAAGAGTAACTTTATTTTATTCTTAAAATAATTTTTATTTCAAGATGAGCATTACATTTAATTACAAAAATTTGCCTTACAAAGAGAAGAAAATAAAGGAATATTTGCTTTGATTTTTTGTCTAATGACTTGTCTCTTGAGTTGTCTAATGTCTTGTGAAACAAAATTAATTTTTAATGTAGCTTATGCTAATTGTAATTTTTACTGTTATAATCGACTTGGATGTTTTTGGATTAGTAGTTTTCCAGTTATTGGCAATTTTTTTCAAGTAATGCAATTTAAATTAGAAATTCTATTTAAAAAAATTAAAATAGTATATTTTTTGTTTTGATAATTTGAATAAAAACTGTTCACCATAATTAAAAGTAACTATTATTATGGTGAGTATGAACTGACATTTGGATTAAATTTTTTAATTTATTTTAGTTACACATTGGAGAGGAAAGTATTGATGTGCACACAAACATTGACTGTATGACTGCTCTTGTGGAATGTCCTTTGTAAAAAGATGTATTGGTATCATTTTCTTGCTTAAGTTACTGTACATTCTTTGATCTGATGCAACGTATTTGCTTGTAGTTTTATTTACAGAAACTAAAGTCATCTACAGTGTGTGTTTTTTTTTTTTCATTTCTGTTCATATTTCCTTAGCATATCAGTATAAATATACCATTTTTGAATGGGTATTGAAGAATTGTCAATAAGTAGAAAACCATGAATAAATATCAGTAATTAGACAAGGACATTTGTGTGAAGGATTGGTTGATAGGACTTTTTTTATATGATAAAGTTAAGTAATGTGGTGTACTAGTGATGCTTCTAATGTGGTGTCACTGTATATGCAGCTTAATCAATTAAAAATTGTGTTAATTTTAACATTGATCTTTGTAGACTGTGCTAAAAAGCAGTGACTGCAGTAAAATTGTGCTCTTGATCAAATCAAGAATACAAGAATACTTTAATAATATTTAAATTGTATGTATCGTCCTCCATATTTTATAATATAATATTGTTTATTCAGTTCTTGCATGAATTAATTAACTTCTCATCTCATTTCATAAATTGTTTCAAATTTACTAAATCTTGTGGCTCTGTAGCAGAGGATAGTTTTTCACTTTTTAAATTGTTTTAAAATAATTTCTGCATCATCAAACTAGACTATATATTCTAAATAGTTTCTGATGCTTCTGTTTATTGTTTTTTAGAAATTTTTTGTTGAAAGTTAAATACTATTGATCAACCAACAGTATGTTCAATGAAAACCACCATATTATGTTGCTGACATTTTGTTGCTAAACTAACATTTTTTTGTCATTTTTAAAAATCATTCGTTGAATATACAGATGTATCACAAAATTATAATGGAACTTTAATAATTTATTCTATTTATGAAAGTAATGGAAAAAGTTCATATAAATGTATGTTCTAAAAATTTTAAAAATCATTCATTGAATATACAGATGTATCACAAAATTCTAATGAAACTTTAATAATTTATTCTATTTATGAAAGTAATGGAAAAAGTTTATATAAATGTATGTTCTAAAAAGCTTAGTTTGTGAGTTACGGCTAGTGAAATTTTTTTGCATGGATTCCAGCCATGCCGGTAAAATTAGGTCTTGCATAAATTTTTAGGATGGAATTAAAGCATAGAATAAGTGATTTCTTATGGTTTTAGGTTTATAGGTTTTTATTTGATTTAAAAAATCAAATAAAATAGGTCACAGAACAGTATCTGCAGTTGTTAATGAAAAATCTGGCATGAAAACCAATAAATTGGAGTACAAAACCCTGTTCTTTATGTTTGATATAATAACATTGTTTAATGTAACACGTAAAACTTTTAAATTAATCTTGTAGGGAATTTAATTCTGAACAAAGTGGTGTAAGATATGTTGCATAAAACAAAGGAAAGTTAGAAAAATTCAGATTTTATTTAGAAACAGTACATTACTGCATTTGTCAGATAAGTACTTGCTTAATGCAAACAAAAACCAAATTTTCTTTTGGTAATGAGAAAAATTTATAAAACCAAAATTTACTGTAAAAGATTGCTGTTAAAAAACTATTTAAAAAAAAAACTGGTAATTATAATGTAAAATATAAATAAAAATTACTTAAATCATTCTGTGAGGTGCATTAAGTATTTGTATATGGGGTACTGTTAACTAAGCTATCATTAGCAAAGGTTTTCTATGAATTTTAGTTTGAATGTGATCGGTTTGCCATTGAAGTAATGCTATACTTATTTACAACAGAGGAATTACTCTGATATGTATTCATTTTGGGCATGTGTAATGATAATGCTATAGTTGCTGTAGAAGAATATGAAATTGTTTTCTGAATTGCTGGATTCCAGATCCAAAAACAATTAACATGACTTTTTGTAATCTTCAGGAAACAGGTTCACTATATTGTATTTGTACCAGCTATGAATGATCTGTCCAACACAACACTGTTACTGAACATTGTGCAATCCAGGTGTCAGTACATGACTTCTTTCTAAGCAGATCAGAGTTTCGCATTTGTTGGTTTGAAGGATACTTAAAACAAGTTTTATCCATATCGTAAACATCAACATCTACACCCAGGAGAAATCCGCTTCGCTTGGTGTTCTGCAACTGGTGGAATACAAATCAACTACTCTACGAGTATGTTTTGTTTACCAATGAAGCAATTTTTTTTTTTTCTTTTTTACTCGACTTGGCATTAACAACTTATGCAATGAGCGTATTTGGGCAGAAGTAACCCTCATGAAATAGTGGAAGGCAATTTTCAACACCAATGTAGCATCAGTATACTGTGCGGCCTTCACAATCAGCTGTTTGGCCATTCATATTACTGAAGCTGTTTGAACACATTCCTCTAGCACCAAGATACAAAGTATACTTCCATGATGACGACATGACTTCCAATTTCTCTTGTGCCGTTTCCATTTACTTAAACGTTTTCTGGCCACCAACATCACCTGATGTAACACCTTTAGATTTTTGTGTCTGGGGCTGAATGAAAAATATTGTGCAAAACATAAATACATCCTCATGAGGAATTAATAGTGCGCGTTTTGGATACAGCTGAGTAATTTAAGGACAGCCATGAAAAACAGAAGAGCAACAAAAGCAGTACAGAAGTGTTCCAAGAAATGTGTTGAAAATGGCTGGATCAATTTTTAACATTTATTATTAACTGATACATATAATGCACTTTGGTCTAGTGACTGTTTCTACATAAAATTTAAATATTTCTAACCTTTCTTTGTTTTATTCAACTTACACTATTTTATTCAGAATTAAATTTTCTTCAAGTTTTGTTCAAAATTTTTGTGTGTTTGTTACCCATTTAACTATGTTACAGCAAGTCAAACAAAAAAACAAGGGTTATTTTTACTCCTAATTTATTGGTTTTCACTCAGATTTCTCAAAAATTTTTTGCAGAAAAGATTCTGAGACCTGTTTTAGTCAATTTTCAGATCAAAAAACCATAAGAAATCACTAATTCTGCTCTTCAATTAATGTCCTAAAAATTTCAGTCTGACCTCATTTCTTCAGGGTAGCTGAAATCCGACCTAAATCTTTCACTAGCCATAAATTGCAAATGAAGCATTTTAGGATGTATGTTTATGTAAAAATTTTCCATTATTTTCTTTCATAGAATAGGTTATGAAAGTCCTGGGAAAACTTTGTTATACACTCTGTATTTTAAGTATCTTTGTAAATGTCAGCATCAGTTCTGTTATTAGTAATAAAGTTACTTAAAAATTTGTAATTTTTTTTTAAGAATCTAACATTTTTAAGCAATGCATAATATTTTTGAATGAAATTTGTTTCTTGGTGTAGGTTAGTAGGTATGTAGTTACGTTACCTGGAGAATTTAAACATTTCCTAGTTTATTTTTGAGTTGAAAATTTGTTCAACTGCAAGGAAATTAAATTTTAAATTAAAAGTATTTTAATGTTTCTCAATTTATTTGTAATATATATATATATAGTTTTTTTTTTAAATTTTTTTTAGATTAAAAGAAAAGTTTTCCTTGTATTACATAATTAGAATTATTTTCAAGATAGTGATTCCAATAATTTATTATAATTTTTTTTTTTTTTTTTTTTTTTGTGTACCTGCTGGCTTCATCCAGTATCGTGAAAGAAGGAATAAGTCTTTATAAAATGTTTAAAATTAATCAGCCAAAGTTTAGACCAATACAAAGGTAAAGCTCCCAGTTGTATAAAAATTTGTTGCACTGTTTTTACAGAATTGCAAAAAGTGAAAGGGGGATAGAGAAATTGCCATGTCATATGATGGATGAATCAAGTTCATTATTTTATTTTATTAGGTAGTATTTTAATCTCTCATTATTTGTCCTTGAGTAAATAATCTGAAAATACCAAGAAAACAATTAGAAAACTTGATGATTGGTTTTTTGTACTTAAAAATTTATACAAACTATTTTGAGTATAAAAGTAGAAGTATAAAGTTATAAAGTAAAAAATAGCGCTCACTAAAATTAGGTTGTAGTTACATGAAAATAAGTAACATTTAATTGTTTCTAACAGGTTTTTCCAATGTTAGTAAGATAGCATGTCCACTGTTAATTGTTTCTGAACATTAATTTATGTATTAGATAGATTTCATAAGAAAGCTATCTACCTTATAATGGATACCCCATGACTCGACTTTCAGAAAATTTCAACATATCATGTTTCAATCCCGCAGACCCCAAAATCACTATCAGTTCAAATATATATATATATTCACTTTCTTGTGGACACAATAACTAATAATTTTGCACAATAACTAGTAATTTGGCTTCAAAATTGATACATAAAATATTAAGACCCAAAATCTCAGTCAAGTTGGTTAATAGGCAAATCGGATCATGGAGGTGCAAATGGAGAGGGGACTTTTTAAAAAAAAAAAAAAAATCGCTATAACTTTCTTATTAAAATATTGAATTTGTTTAAAGTTCTTGTTATTCTTTGGATAAGGGCCTAAAACTTACCTAAGTAAACTTTTCTGATATCACCAATCATTGGCCTGGTGGGTAGAAAAAATGGGGTTTCGAAGACAAAAAAATCATACCTCCCTTAATAGGCACAGTATCGAATCAATTTAAAGTGATCATTAGTCCTCTAAACATTACCTAAAACTTTTGTCTGAAACAATTGTTGATATGACCAACCCTTACGGCAAGGGATGACCAAAATGTGCTAGAATTGTAAGAATATGGGGCTTGTCATATGTTAAACATGTGAAACTTTTTTCACAAGTGAGACCATTGTCGTATTGAGTAAATTTGAAGTTTTTCAGACTTAAAGGTGGAAATCTGTTTTATCTCCTATTAGCATTGGTGAAATCTATCTCTGCCTTCCGGTGTGCCGAAAGGGGTTTTTTATTTTTATTTTTTTTTAATTATTTAGAAAATAGCTTGTATGCTTTTTAGTTAAAAAAGAAAGATCTTGAAGTGGAGAACAAAGAGCCCTACAAAAAATTGATTTTTATCATTGAATATTTCTTCCTTAGTTGCATTAAGAGCAAGTAAATCATAGTCTTATCATAAAAGTTAAGAACTCCCTCATTCATTTGTTAAAAAAAGTAAATGTTTCGAATTTGATATTACTGTCTTTTATACCCTGTTGAGTTGAAATAGCTCCTGGTATTTATTTAGAAAAAAATTGTTTTAATGTATAAGGCATTCATAAAATTTCAAATCAAAAAGAAACATAAAAAAATTCAATTTATTTGAAATTAATTTCAGTTTTTTGTGAAGTTATTAAACAATTTTTTGTTGCTGCAAGACATCACTTTTTTATTTTAATAAAACGAGTATTTTCATTGAGCACAATTCAGGTTAATGTTTATCCCATGATGGAGAGGTTTGTAAAACTTTTATGACCTGATTTAATAACCTTATTACACTTTTTTTTTCTAAATCTACTTCTATTTTTCTTATTATTATATTTATATATGTGATGTTGACGTTATCTATATTAAATACTTCTGTTGGAATTGTTGAAAAGTCACTTCACACAAGTTATCGTTAAATAGAACATATTCAGCATGCCAATTTCTTTAAGGTAGATGTAGAAGGTTGGTGTATTTTTAAACTATTGTACTTTTATAATTTCTCATAATTTATACTTCAAATTATGCTTTACAAGTTGACTACCTTAAGGAACACCCAATCAAAATTTTAAAACTATTTTTTCTCAAAAATCATTAATTATCTCTCCAAAAAATCTTTTACTAAAATTTATTTGTTGTAATTCACAAAAATTTGTTCCTCTGAGATGTGGAAATACAAAAAAAATATTGAAAATTGCGGAAAACTTTCTTTAAAGAAATAGCTCAATTTAGTCAAAACATTGCTAAGCTTTACCAAATTGTTTCATTCATTAAGATTTTTATTCTGTACTTAAAATAAGTTTACCCTGCTATATGTAAAACATGTCCTCATTTATCCTTAAATTCCTTATAAATAAATGGCAAATAAAGCTATTGCTCAGATTGAAATGAAAAAGACTGTTAAGCAGTCATTTTGCTTTAGTTGGAATAGAATCTTTGGAAAGGTAACATGAATATAAAATTCATCTTGGTAATCATTTTGTGATATTACTAATTATTTTTATACATTAGATAAATACCTTGTTATAAAGAATTACCTCCCCATAAAATTAAAAATACAAAGGACTATTTCTGCTAAAATTTCTGATTTGTGTATTTTCATTTTTATCTCAACTCTTAACTTCTCTCACAGGAACCATTCTGTAGCTTGCAGAATATAATCTTCAAAATATTATTTTGTGAAGGACAATTTTTTTTTTTACCTCTGGAATCCAGCCAATTGTAGCGTGTGTGAAAAATGCCATGCCTGACTGGAATTCGAACCCGGGATCTCCGGATGAAAGGCCGAGACGCTACCACTCGCGCCACGGGGGCCGACTGTGAAGGACAATCCAGTAAAATATAAATGCACTTTAAACTTTTATCAAAGTTCAATAAAATGACTGTTGAAAAAAATTATTCAGGTCAGCCTGGAAATAATCAAATTTTTATTGAACATTGATACATAACACTACTAGATAAATATACATACATGAACAATCTTATTTATTGATATAAGTAGTTATTAATGCAAATATTAAAATGTAAAAAAGAAAATTAAAATGTTGGTAATAGCATGGTATTTCTTTCGTTACAACTGGGACCAAAATTATGGTCACTTGAACCAAGTATTACTCGTAATTTTATAAAAAGATGTAGATTAACATCTACATTACAGTTATATTCAAGTGAGTTTCGTTTAATGGAATAAGTGTGATTTTTGGAATGTAGACACTCTCATTTTGGTTTACTATTGAAAAATTAAGATTTCTTTCTTTTATTAAACTTTATTTGAATCAAGTTTTTTAAAATCTAAAGTTTTTGTAACATGATGCTCTAAAGATTGATTCTTAAGATTACATTTCAGCAAGCTATTCTGATATTTCCTAATACCTACTACCTTAACATACGAATTGTATAGATCGCTTTAAGCAAGTTCTAGGATCTTTTCTTTTTATTTACATCATAAGTTATATATCCTTATAATTGAATGTACACGTAACATTGAATATAATTGTGTTTTCTACCTTATTGATATGTAGCTGATATGAAATGCTATTAACAACCATCCCTATTTATTTATGTAATATGCCATAATATTGATTGAGATTAATTTTGGGATGTTTATGTAATTACATTTTGGTTATCTAAAAGAAATTTTCATATCTGCTGTTTTTTTTTTTTTTTTGTGAATGATATAATTTGATTAGTCACTCATATTCAGATTGATTGTGTCTGGTTGATTTGATTCAATCAAAACCAAATGTTAGTACAGTTTAGTTCCTTATTAATTCACCTTTTTTTTTCTTCTGATTAATTAAAATTTATATAAATTGTTGAGTGATATTAACACAAGATCAAAAATTAGATATCCCTGTTACTTGTGTACAATATGGGTGTTGAATCTTGATCATTTGGTATGAAAGAAGGCATTAAGCCAGCCTCAGGTCATTTATGATTATTGAAAAAGTAGTTTGTGATAATATACTTAACCTTATCACTTCATCATCATTGCCAAAAACTACTAAATAATAAAGTATTAAGTAGTTGGACTGCTGTTACACCACATTCACACATTTGAAGTTTATCATCAACATGTCTGAAACATTTTCCACTTGATTGAGGTTTTACAGAAATAAACAAACTACAGTTGAAAGTCACTTGGAGCTAATTGAAAAGATTTTGAAGAGTTCACCATTCATTTCTTCTGTTTTGATAAATATGAAGACCCATATGAAGGCTGGCATTGTTATTGGATAATACCTCTAAATCAGTAGTTATGTTCGCCTTTGAGCTGTGACTTGAAATATCAGTAGAACTTCATAACATGATCCAGAATTCTGATTGTTACTTGCTTTCGGACTTGATTTAGTAACTTTCCTTGCCTTATTGTAAGAAGTTGAAAGGAGTGTTTCTATGATGTGGGAGGATACCTACCATTAACTGTTCAAAAATTGAAATGATCATGATATACATTGTAGAGGTATGAGATCATGCTATCTTTTCAACTGTAAGCAGAAAACATTTCTATTTTGTAGGAATTCTTTTCAAAGAACACACAGCAGTATGCTGCTGCTTGTCTAATTTTTATGTTCCTTAAGCACGGTTGCTATTTTGAAATAAAGTGTAAGTATCCATCTTTCTATTATCTAACAACCAATAACTGAATATGATCAACGTTATTGTGTTGATACAACACATTCGTAAAATTATCTATTACTGTTTTTAGATGGTCCGTATCACTTTTTTCACACAATTCATTTCTCTTTAAGCTAAAATACCACTACCATCAACAAAAATAAACATTAAAATAAAAAGTAAGAGGATTTAAACTTTCTCCTCCTCTTTACTGTTTTGACATTTTCTTGATTTCTATCCTTATTATAGCTATCTGATTTCATTATTTTTTTCCCCTTAACATGTACGTTGCAATGTGTTCAAACTAGTCAACAATAAGCAACCTCCCTGTGGCCCAATGATATGAGGATGATAGGTATGACATGTAAATGAGCACCAGTAATGGCAGAAGACTCAGCCTGGTCATTCCAGATATGTGGTTAACTGAACTCCAGTAACTACAGTACACCGGTTTCCACTGCCTAGTATTCAAATTCATATGAAAGCAATTAACTTTTACTAGACTTCAACATCAGAACCTTCGACTTCGAGATTATTTAGTAATCTTTTAATTATTTTAAAAGATTTTTTATTTTTAATAAATATCATACTGTTTATACATTTTTAAGAATAAAATTGAACTTTTTCTGACAGTGATAATTAATAATTTTAATAAATTAAATAAATAGATTTCACTCTGTGCACTGAATATATGTTATGTAGATGTAGTAGAAAGGTTGATTTATGTTGGTTTTATGTTGTATTGTTTATTTACATAAACTTTCTCTCGTTCAGAAAAATCCATTATTTAAGAAAAGTTCATAATTGTCAGAAACAAGCGGTTTCTGGTTTGTACTTTACTATTAGTTCAGTCAATGGCTGAAATGATTGGAGCATTTTGTATTAGAGTAACTTAAATCCTTGAATAAAGTTTTGTGCACTGTGAAATGAAAAATCGGAAACTTGTGCAACCCATGTCATATTGATTCGAATGAGTTATATTGAAACACTTCCAGGATGATCTTAACACTCTTTGCATTGACATACATTCCAAACCAAATTATTTATTCAAAGATGCTCGCCCTTTTTGTCTTCTTAAAACTTTGTTATCTAGTATATCTTCAGAGAGTGAGTCAATACTTTATCTTAAAATGCGTACTGTATCACTGATTTAATCTCATGAAACATGTATTAGATTTTTTCTTGCAAGATTTCTTGTAATCTAACCACTTTTTTTTTTTTTTTTTTTTTTTTTATTTTATATAAAATACTGTAAAACTCTTGAATATCTTTGTCATATATGGCTTGTTCCTATCTGTAATAGTATGTTTTAACATTAGTCTTCTTAATGATAGAGAAATTTAATGCTGCATTTTTAAGATTCCTACATTTTTATTAAATAAATGAAAAATTGTTAATTCCTTTTTCATATTAATTGCATGTTAAAATATGATATTACAGTTTTCTGATCATTTTAGAAAAAAAGTTAATGTTTTTATTTTTTTGTTGACAGGGACTGACCCAACAAAGGTCATCCAGAAACGCCGAGCTGGCTCAATAGGGTAAGCTTCTTTATTATTATTTTTTTGTATTAAGCATTTTTGTGGTGATTTTTTTTTTAATGAAGTGTTAATGTATTAGTTAATTACATTATTTCAATTTCTTAATTTATTATGTTAACATTTTTATACATAAAATGAAACTAATCGGTTTACGTATATTCAGAGAATATAGATACAATTATTTCAGTTGTAGGCAGATTCATTCAAAATTAGCTGAGAAATATTTGAATAAAAATTAAAGTGTAAATTATATAAGATGTGGGATACCACATTTCTTAATTTTTTATTGCATCTTTCTAGCAAGAGTTATTTTTGTCCCATATTTTGACTAAACAAATTCTGTTTCAGTTAAAATAAAACCAACCACTGGAAAATAGAATCAAAGTATTATTTAAGGAATTGGATAAAATTTAAAAACTCTTCAAACACATAAGTCAGTCAAACTTTCATCTGAAATTTAATCTGTTACGTTTGGTTTTTGTGTTAAGCTCAATGCTCACTTATTGGTGATGTATGTACATAATTTGTTAACTTCTTTTTATTAATTGGTATTTTTATGCCTATATGATTATGTTACATGTTTTCAGAGATGAAATTTTACACATTATAGCTTTCAAAGTTTTCTTGTTAGTAAGGTTCAAAATTTTCTCTTTACAACTCTTATGTTTTTTATGTGTTGTGAAGTCCTTGTAATCCATTATAAAAATGTAGTTGAATGCATCTAATTCATTATTGCATAATATATTTTAATATTTGTTTTATTTTTTGCCTTTTATGCCTTTCCTCAAAAATTTTTTCTATAGTTTTTCATACTTTAAAGAAATTTGGTGTTTTGTGGTCGGTTACTCTTATTATATAAACAACATACAACAACTCTTATTATATGATTAGTGTTTATCAGTCAGTCCAGATTAAATTTCTGATCAACGAGTGTGTCTTTTGGCATATCAAATGCGACATATATGCAGCCATGAACCAAACTCCATTGATAGAATTGGTAGTGGCAATTTGCTAATACAACCCACATAGAAGCACAGTAGTTGTAACTAGAAACAGTGCTACGTAGTCATTTGTGATGCGTGCTAATTCACTAATTTAGTGTGGTAAATAAAATTTTACCTCAATTGCTCCTCGCTTCCTTCCCCTTCCATATATTAAAGTTTATATGGAATTTTTATATTTCCCGAGCATTATTACTCCAGTTATCACAATTTTTTTTTTTGTGTTTGTACATTTGCCACGAACAAAGTTTATATTGGTAGTGATATTGGAAGCTAGTTTAATGTTGGTTGTTGAAAAGGTTAATGTGTTTTTGTATGGCCGGCGATTACTAACTAGTGGAAAAAATTAAACCAAGAATTTGCATTAAATTTTGCTTTAAGAATGGAATTAAATGCAAAACCACATTAGAAATGTTGAATGTTGCTTCTATGAATAAAACAAACGTCCACAAGTAGTTCAAGCATTTCCAAGTGGACTTGAAGAGGTTGAAGGTAATGAGTGCCCAGGATGTCCCAGCACATTAACAACTGATGACAACGTCAAAAAAGTGAAGAAAATGATTATGAACTTTTGCTGAATCATATTCAATAAGGATTACCACTTAGAAGTCTATGTCATTTGGGTGAAGCGAATCCAAAGAATGCCTGGATTTGTGGTGAAATAATTCATAGCTTTTGCACCGTGATAATGCTTACCTATACCTCCTCACACTTCACTGCTCATTTATGAAGTTTTGCCCAAAAAAAGACTGTTACGATGCCTCAGCATCCATATTCACTGGAAATGATAAGCTGTGACCTCTTCCTATTCCCCCAACTAAAGAGAACCATGAAAGACAAATGCCATACCGAAAATTGTGGGGCAGAGGAACTTCAAAAATTGGAAAAACTGCTAGCACAAACTGCTTTCATCTTATAAGGAGTACTTTGAAGGTGACAAAATTAATATTGATGAATAAAGTTTTTTTGACAAAAATAAAAATTCCCCGAGTATTTTTTTTATCAAAGCTTGTATAATTTACATTAAAAAAGTATTATTTTTTTATATCATTTGTGATAAAATGACAATTGTATAAAAAGGGTGACATATATAGAATTAAATTTTTTTACATAGTAGACTTAAAAAGTTTTGGAGATCACCTGTTAATTTATT
Organism: Zanna intricata; assembly: GCA_010016005.3. NCBI lineage: Eukaryota > Metazoa > Arthropoda > Insecta > Hemiptera > Fulgoridae > Zanna > Zanna intricata. Next base: position 20,666 of record JAAAKQ030095090.1, read on the forward strand.
ATCTTTCAAATTATGAGAGCTAAAGGCGTACTAGTTGCCTTTTTGAAACAAAATACTTAATGAAAAATCATTAAACATATTTAATGCTGTCTAACAGCAAGGAATATTATTAAAAAAATTTATAAAAGTCGGAAAATGCATCAGCCAAAATTGCATTACAAACAGAAATAGATTAAATGGCAGTAGGTTGAGTTAAAACATTACCTCGGTTCACCAATAACTTGAACATTCCAAACTCTTTAGGGAAACATTATCAAAGGGAAACAGGAATAGCATTTCTGTTTCCCTTCCTAATTATTCCTGTTTCCCTTTGATAATTATTTGTACTCAATTCCAAGTGAAATTCCTGCCCAACTCTTGATGTTTTTGTTACAATATTTAACCTAAACCAATTCTGTTTATAAAACATTGATTTTATTCCTAGATTAACATGTGGTTTTCTTTTATCTCCCTAATTTTTATTTACAAAGTTCTATACGAGATTATTAGTAGCACCCCTGTGTTTATCCAAAGGATTCTAGGAATTCCCGTTCCTGTTTGGAATTTTATTTAAACTTGTGAAATTCATTTCTTCTCAAAAACTGTAATCAGGCAATTTTTAGTTTTAATTCATAAATAAGCAATATTCAAAACCAGAGGTCCCGGGTTCAAATCCCGGCTAGGCATTGTATTTTTACGCATTTCAAAATTACCATTTCATCTCAGCCTCTGAAGCAATACCGAACGGTGGTCTTGGAGGCTAAATAAAGAGCATATCATGATTTTAATTTAAAAAAATTAATACATGGTCTGGTGTGAATGTCTTAAATTAATATGATTTTTTTATTCATAATCTGTGACCGTTTTTTGTTAAGTTTTCAAAATTGTTTGAAAGATATTATTTATTTTAATTTAATTTCTTTGGATTAGAATAAAATATTATAAGTAATTGCTGAAAAAGGAAGAGAAATTGTAAGTCGGTTATTAAAATGATCTTTAATTTGGTTTATTTAATGATTTCTAATTAGCTCATTAATGAATCTGTTTAATTAAAACAATTGTTTGACCGTACGTAAATTAATGAACCCAATTAATTATGATATTTGTTTAACTGGAGTAGAGTCTACAAAAGGTTGTTATCTCCATTGCATGCAGTACCATCATTACATATAAAATTGTTTTGTTTATTTATCTTGAATTTAATTATATCTAATTGTTCTTTGTAAAATGGTGTTCAGGATTATGAGAAAATTTAATTATAGTAATTTTTTTTTACGTAGCATTTATTTATTTTCATTATGTAGGTGTTAATTTATGTCTTTGCTTACACTGTTATTTTTTTAATAACATTGATTATATGCTTTTTTTATAATTTTTGTCCGTTTATTTTGCATTGTTACTAAATATAACATTGTTTTGAATATTGTATGTTAAATTGTATTTGTTTTGTTTACATTCGCTTCTTAAAATTTGTTGTAAATCATTCATGAATTCAAAAACAGTTTTTGTTTTGCTTTTGTTCCATTGTTATTTAATTGTTTGTTATTATTTTTGAAGATAAATTTTTTTTTTTACATTTTATTTTCATTATTTTTATTTTTTTTTAAGAACATGGTTTTCTTGTTTGGTTTATTTTCACTTTCCTTTTATTTAGGTTTGTACTGAAACTCTATTTTCAAGGTTTTATTTCCTTGTTGCTTGTAATTAATTTATTAAATTGTATAGCTCAGAATGTGTTGTATTTATTTTTGCGAGGTAACTTCAATTTAAATTCAAAAAAAAAAATAAAAAAGAAGTTTTATTGATAATGTAAACTGAATTTATATCATGTAGTACTGTGCTTCCCTAACGCTGCTCTTTTCTATCTGTATTATCGCCCAAATATTTACCAGCTTCAGATTTTTATGATTTAAATGCTAATTTTACGTACCTGGGTTGGATAGAACTAGAGCACTTATTTAAAATTGAAGAGTACCCAGCGCAGAGCCTTAATTTTATGCATTGATTCTAAATTTCAAATAGTTGCCCATCTCCCGCCTATGGAAGAGGCTTCAGAGCCTTGTGATGGAAGCATGGCAACAAGAAAGGCACATCACGACAAAAGGAAGCCCCTTATATAAATTTATAAGGAATTTGGGGGATGGAACGCCTATAGTTCATTTCTAAGGGCAATGGGAGCCCAAGTGCTCACCAACCATGTCAATTTGAACCAATATCTGTTCAGGTTCGGCCTGGCAACTGATGAGCTGTTGATCTTTGGGGAGGTCCAGTCGAATGAACACATGATGTTTGACTTCCCTGCTCTTGGGGGAGCCAGAACACAGGCCACCCTGGTACTTAGTCAAGGGGAAAATTGGCCTCTTGTAAGCGACGAATCAATGTAGCGAGAGTCGCGTTATCGGATTTTGTGGAAGTTCCTTCCTCACATTATGTATGGGAGGTGGCATTCAACAACCTAGGCATGACAGTAAATTACTGTCTTTTGACAATGTAAATTTTATTTATTAAAAGTCATATATTTTAATATAGATGGAGTTCGCTTACCCAATTTAGTTGTAATATATGACAAGTGATGGGCAGGACACAAATGTGAGTGGTCTGCACCATGCTTATTCCGTTCACGCAATTAGGTTAGCTCTAGGAGCTAGATAGGTACTTGGTTGCTTAACTATTCGAGCCTCAGTAGCCTTTCGTGGCACAAACATTCACTCTTATGCTTTAGGGCAACCAAATTGGGTGGTGGCGAGAAATGCCAGTAAACCAACTTTTTTCACATCCAACTATACTCGTATTGAGTAAATTTTCCTCAACTTTAAGATGGAAATCTGTTTTATCTATCCCCTACTTAGCTTCGGTGAAATCTACCTCCGCCTTCCGGCGTGTTAAAAGGAGCTTTTTTACTCTCAGTTTTAGTTCTGTCATCGTATCCAAAAAGTAAAAACCTCGACGTTTTGTAGGATAGCTAACTTTTTTTTTTGGGATAATTTGATTGGACTAGATGCATTATATTTTCCGATATATGTATATATAAAACCAATTATGATAGATGTAATGTAATGTAAATGTTTATGTTCCGTAGATGATAGATGTTAGTAACAGTTACGGTAAATGTAATTGTGTTGTGCGTTTTTATATATATCTGCATAGGTAAGCAGATTTTTCTGTTCTCTACGCTCTCTACATATTTCGGTGTTTTTTATATCGAGAACCTCAAAAGCTGAGAGATTAAATTCGGGGACGTCATTTTTTCAGGAATTGTCATAAAGTTTCGTGTATTTTTAATAATAAAAACAAACAATCTGCTGATTTAACGTGTGTACGCGTGGTTATTAGAATAATATTGTCAATTCCTATTATTATTACTTCTTGTTTAGTCGGTTATTTCCCAAATTTCAATTACTTAAAATTTAATGAATGAATTAAAAGATTAAACGATACCTGAAGCTCTTCTCCGTCAAATTTCTACAAATATTCTTTGAAATTCTAGTTAAAAAAAGTTATTATGTTATCGGCTTGTTATTTTTAATACTGTTTTTATAATTATTGTTTTGAAAAATAATTGATTATTCATTCTATGAAAAAAAAACTTAAATATACTAAGGTGTACAGTTTTTTCTTTTCTTAAAATACGATTATTGCATGATACCCTGAAATGGTAGGAAATGAGTAGTTTTGCGGGGTGTGCAAATTGGTGTATAATGATTTAACCACATGTGAATTAATGTTTGGTTGACCGTAAAGCATGCAGCATGCGATTAGCTTCCTAATGACGTTGCGGGCGGCGTTTTTTTTTTCGTTTTTGTTAATTATAGATTAGAAATATTTATAATGTATTATTACGGGTACTATATTCACGAATTTACGACCTAATATGCGTGTATCGATTGATATTTTTCTTTTGCCCTGAACTTTGAAACGCATACAGTACCCTTCACGGTTTTTTCCTTAGAAATATTTACTTTAAAACATTAATAACATTGGAATTTGTTTTATATTAGTAAAATATTTTATAAAACCTTAAATTTCAAAATACAGTTATTTATTATTAATTTTTATGACCCGTTGTTTTATACTCTATTTAACAACTAATAATTATAATTACGCAGCATGAATTATTCACTCTCATTTATCTCTTGAATTACTCTATTTTTTTTTCATACTTTTAAAAAAATATATTTAAAGTGTAAACCAGTATTAAATATTTTGCTGACACAAATTGGGGTCGCCTAATCTACAAGCATATCGATGTAAATCTTTTATTCTTTTTTAGTATTCATCTGTAGGTTCGTTTGTTCCAGTGACTATATGGCTCGCGTATAGTCACTGTGGAATTGCAGCACTCCCTATTTCCACTTTATATTATCGATAACATTTAGTATAATGAGTCCTTTTTTCTTTATACATGTACAAAATATTTATATATCTTAAAGCTTAATGTCAGTAGCCATCCCCCAGTTCATAAAAAAGATACAAAAATCTTTGTATAAAACTGTGCGCTTCATAGTTCCAGCGGCGTAATTTTTGGCTATTGTGCGCATGAGGCTGCAAATGAGAGAGAGCACTGTCATTACCGCAGTGCCGATCCTGGCGTGCTGATGGTAGTTTTTTTTTTTTTTTTACCCCGCGTGTATATGGAATATTCCTTGTTCGTTCCCTTTTCTAGTTTAGTGTCATAGAAGGAATATGAAAGCGGTTTGGTTGTTTTTTCAATAGTAATCAGAATATGGCGGAAAGCAGTGGTCCTTTGATTGCCAAATCTGTCCAAAAATAGGCTGGGAGAATGAAAGAGAAAGTAATTGGTAAAAATTAATTATGTATTTGTTTCTGGGTACATAGAAATTTAAATTAAAATTAAAGCACCATTGGACTAGAGTCCAATGGTGCTTTTAAACTGAGATTTAATTAAGTTATTAACTAATAATACTGAAAAATATTATCAGTATCGACATTTTATTATTTATTCGGTTAAACCGAATATGTGTACCATATTCTTGAATGTGATAAAGTGTAAAATTAGATTATTATCCTGCTTTCAGCTATTCTATTTTACAGAGAACTTTAACCAAGGCCTTGAAAAGGCCAAGAAAAAATTTTCTTAAGCAGCACCCCCCACTAATTTTAGCTTCGAGCCGCCACTGGTGTATTCATAACATTTGGATTAAAGAGTCAGAACTATTTTGTTCCCAGTTTTTTTTTCCAGTAAAAAAAGTAATATTTTCCATTTTTAACGCTCTTAAATTTATATAGGATTTAATTATTGTTAGGAATCTTAAAAATATGAACTTGAAATGAGACGATGTAGGAGGTTTTTTATGCTCATTTAGCCTAAAATTTGTCATTTTAACTAGCTCTTAACTCCATTTGATGTTATTTTAAGATAGCGTGTCTGAGTAGCCCGAGTTTGTATTATTTTTTGTAACACGTTTATACTGGATTAGAAGAATGTTATTCCTTTTCTTTTGATAAGAACGTAACCGAACTCTGGAAGGTTAATAATTTTCAACTTATCCTTTGGTGAGGGGGAAAATAATTACATTTTTATTCTTCTTAAGCTCCAAAAAGTTCAGTGTCGTCATTTCAGATGTTTTAAAACTATAATTTGTTTTTTTTTGTTTTTTTTTTTTAGATATATCTCTGCTCGTTTTCTTTTTTAACAATTAATTACCTTTTTTCCTCTAATATAACTCCGGATTGTGTTTACGTAGATAATTTTTCTTGTTTTAATTTTAGTTAATTTTAAACATAAATAATTGAGTTTAAATTCGTTCTAACTTTTCAGGTATTTAGTCGTCCGATTATCTCTTGTTACGTGACGAAACTGCACGCGTGGATGGTAATAACTGCACGCGTCTATGAAAATGTTGTTTATTAATGTATTGTAAATTGTATTGTTTATAGTACTTAAATTGAAGCGCTTAGATATGTTAAAATTAAAAAAAAATTGTTTCATTATTAATGGTTTTCCATTTCGAAACGATATTTTTACGATGTATTCTTATTGTAACGTAATTATGATAATAAAGATAATAGTTATGTTTACGGGATAAAATTTTGATCTGCGTAATAACTGAATTTTTTATCTGTTTTATGATAGCTGAAAAGTTGTATTATATACGTATTTTAAAACCCGACCGGTGATCGGCAATGACGCAGAACGTTCGTTTTTACCTTCCTCTTAAATCCAATGATCTGGATTTAAATGCTCGTGCCCCCAGTTATTTTAGTTATTGAGAATAGTTACCGACATTTTTACCAGAACGGTTAACTTTGAGTTAACAGAACTTCACAACGGAACTCTGAACGACTATATATCCGTTGTTAGGCAGCTTAATACCGAGAGATGGAGGACCCCCATTTTCGGGCGCCTCACAGATTAGTGTTGAGCTCGCTAACAGATTCCGCAAGATGTTATTAGGTGCCCTATGTATACCTGCGCACACCGACTAAACCTCCACCCTTCCTGGAACCGCTTATGGAGCATTACTTCAAGAGGACGGGAGAGAGGTTAACACCCTCACACAAATTCGGTCACCACAATCAGACAACAAGAGACAACCGTACCGTCACACTCAGATCACGAGCAAATACCTCAACAGACACAAGACACAAAACGAGATCGGAGGCGCTCATAACAGGACAGAGGCAATCAAATCGACGCTAAACACCATGTACTCACAACAGGCACAATGATTGCCACGCACACATTCACCACCCTTGCTTGCAAAACCACATAACACTTACCCAAGATGGCCATGAATCCTTGCTTCGCTAAGAGAACACGCCGTCAGGCACTGGGAGCAAAGTATCCACGGCGTCATCGTGCCAAGACGATCCCTGCACGCTCGCAGGGACTCCCTAGGCACTCAGACACGGACCTGTCCGCCCCCGAACCCTCCGACGTCTCTGTCCCATTCGGGACTCTTCTACTAATAGAAGCCAATCTGTTACTTTTTCACATATCTCTCATTTGCCTTCCATTCCTCCTCTCCTTTCGTCATAACAGATTGTGTCTCTTCCGGCGGAAACATAAACATCTTGACGTCCCAAGGAATTCAGTAACTCTCTCCGCTCTTCAATGAAGCGAAGACATCTAAAATAAACGTATTTTTTCCTCTCTACACTCTGTGCAGAGTTCCGAGTGATCTAGTTCAAATTTGAATAGGTATGCCCTGAAACCTCCATGGTCCGCCAAAAACTGTGTAAGACTGTATTCCAGCGAGCAAAGTGATGGAGATGTCGAGACCTAAAAAAAAAAAATTGAACCCGTTGTTGGATTTTGTGCTTCCGTAGCGGTTAATCCAGTCTCACACTTATTGTTAAGCTGCTTAGCTTAACAATGAGTTTGAGAGTATGGTTACTCTTTTCCCTTCCTTATCTCAGTTCAGTGTGTGTCTTTTCCTGATGATGTCTAATTCTTGTGATGTTCACTTATAGCGTTCTCCAAAAAGTAATGTTTTTGGAAGGGAAGCGTGTCACTTCCGAATTTGACCACTGCAGTCCACTAATTTAAAAAATTGTGAGTACGGATGGGTATTTTACGTTTACTTTAATGGTTTCATTGTAATGTAAAAGTTTTAAACGCCTTCATGGATTATTTACTTAAATACATTTAAAACATACTGAAAATATAATCTCTTAAAATGACACGGGCTGGGTTATACGGCTACGTAACATTTTTATTGAAAATGGAAGATGGAAATGTAATCCGGCCAAACAATTTGATAGCGAAGCGTGGCAGTCTTCGTAGCTTTCTGATTGAACCGAATCGATTAAATTAATGACGTATTCATTATAAATTAAATATGTATTTTCTCCAATTCTAATTGGATCTCTGAAATATTCTTCAATTGGAAGTTTAAAAAAATAAGCTATTAAAGTTAAATAAATGTTTGAATTTAAAAAAAAAGTATTTAAAAATATAAAAGTAATAAACAAAAAAAGAAGTAAAACATTTACAGAACTCTATTTAATTGGAATGATGATGGATTTACTTTACAGTTATTCGTAATTAAAATAATTAGCTGCTATGATTAATTCATTTACTGCAGATATATATGAAAAAACAAAAATTACATTCCAAAAACTTCAGGGCCGACTCTGCTTCTATATTTGTCACAAATGGAATTTGAGATGTGAAGAGTCCGCTCTGAATAAACTATTAAATATAATGCAATGAAGAATTTTAAGATAATTTTTCAAGTGAGAGGATACATTGTTATTTTTCCATTACTCCAAAGTGTTTCTGATGGCATGGCCTACGCTCTGTTGTCTAAGCAATATTCGCCTCGCTGCAGGTATGCCGTGATATTCGTATTTTATTCATTAGTGTAATAGTGGAGATCTCTAATTTCGTATTTTTTTTTTATCCGAATATTCACCGATAGTGTTTGCACCGTTATTAATTTATTTATAAGTTGCAGGATTAAAAATCCCTCGACTTACTCGTGTGTATATATATATATATATATATATATCGCAACTTTTTTGCCTCGAAGTGGGGAATCCGTTTTACAGACGCCTAGAGGGCAGTGTCGAAGTCGCCAACAGGTTTCGCAAGTTATTATAAATGTGCGTATGGTATGCCTGTGCACTACCGATTAAATTGTCAGCCCTCCTTGAAGCGCTCATTGAACTTTACTTCAGGAGGGGGATGTATATTGCAATTTATATTGTAATCGCGAAAAATTTCGGTTTTCAGAATTCAACGGAAATATCCATTTTGATAATTCCTGAATCCATTTTGAACTAAGTCACCTAAAAGAAAGGTTTAATGAAGCAATTGTAACCATAACAGAAGATATGTTAATTTCGGGTGTGGGCAGAAACTGTGTATCGATTGAACATTTGCCGAGCGACTAACGATGCACAAATTGAAATTTATTAGTTGTATAAAATAACTGTTGGAGATGAAAAATTCGATAAATAAATAACGTCAGCTCTTAAGTATTTTTGTTTTCATTTAATCCATGTTCAGAACCACATTTTTTTTATGAAGACTGTTTATTACTCCATACCGGCATGCAAAGCTCAAATACATATAAGCGGTACCTTCATCTTTAAGAAAACCATTAGAAATCGTGTATTTTTTATTCAGGTGCTTTGCACTAGTCGTGGTCTTAAGAAACACTGGGACAGATAGTGTAAAACAATAAATTAATGTACCCCTTTCTGTGGGCCGTAATGGCTAGGAGATACTAGCCATAATGAAATTCTTTCAACGAAATTGCTACTTTAAAAGGCAAAAGTTAAAAAGTTTATACCCGTTTGTTCCAAAGAATTTTTAATGTAAGAGTAAAACGTTAAAATATTTACTAATATAACACAAATACGACGTATAGCTTACCTTACAAGTTCGGTAAGTTATTTTGTTATACTTTTAACATATTTATGGAAAAATATTTTTGTTGATTAATGTTAGTATCTTTTTTTTAAACATTAAATCACATATAAGAATTTAGTTATTTTGGTTAATGTACTGTAGAGCTTTCCTGAATATTTACTCTGTGCCATACGGCTGACGAAAATTGTTTCCTTTACTCGGACGTAAAGATTACATCTTTTAACTGTAATTTCTCCACCGTGTGAAGTCATCCTTTGGGTTCCCGTTTGTATAATTTACATAATTATGGCGAAAAGCAGTACGACATTTTATTCATGGACATGTGATTTTTTTAATTTTATTTGTATCAAGATGCAGAGATGAGTGATTTTCATTCTATATTGCTGGCGAACGATACTGTTGTGGGTGTATCGTGTCACATGTTTAAACTAATACTTTTATGTTGGATTGGTTTTAGACATGTGACAAAATTTACATCTGCCAAGAATTTAATGTGACCGTGACTATTACTGTGAAAGTTGTATTTTAAATGAATGATTTTTTTTTTTAATCAGAATTGAGTGTATTATAATTTTAATTTTATTTGATTTTTTTTAATGATGGTACAAGGATATGAAAAATATTTGAAATACATTACGTATTCTTCAGTACTACGTTACTGATTTAACCGTAATTACCTGTGCTATAATTATACATACAATAAATGGCAATGTAAGTAGCAGTAATTTAAGTAAATAGCAATGCAATTTAAATCGTTATATATATATATATATATATATATATATCTTTTTGTTTAATGAGATGTGCGGACACGGACTCGACTGCTATGATCATTTAGTCCAAATGAAAATTTATAGCGTATGAAAAATGCCAAGTCTGTCCGGGATTCGATCCCAAAACTTCCGGGTGAAAGGCGGAAACGCTACTACTCGCGCCACGGAAAGCGGCAAATCGTTATTGCTTTCTTTGCTGTTGTGTTTTTTGACATAGATTACCCGTTTTCAAAAATACTAAAATTTGGTTTAAAAATTTTATAAAATTATGTGTGTGCGATTACTAATATTTGGCTGTATATCTCGAACAAGAAATGGTTTAACTATGAAATTTGGTGTGGTAGATCAGTGTTATTAAATGGATTGATTCTGGTATTTTGTTACTACATTAAAAATAATATTAGGTTTGGAAGATTGTGATTAGATTGTAAATGTAAGGAAGGCGGTTGTTGGGCTTCATAGGAAATTCCACTGGTTTTTCTTTTTAATTATTTTTTTTTTTATTATTTTTTTTTTTTAAATAATATTTTTCTTTGGAAAAATTGAAAAATCCATTTTTGGGGGATTTTTTTTAATTTACAATGTACATACTCATTACATTAAATCATCGTTGTTACAGTTACTGCTGCTATATTTCTCTGCATTTGAGATATCAGTATTTAAAGATACTACAATCAGGTTTACAAATATGAGCACAAATTGTGCTCATATGAAACTATTTTCATATGTGAGCACCTTCCCCCCCCCCAAAAAAAAAAACTTTTATATATTTTCCAAATTTTGGTCCGTTTTGACCTGCCTATTTGATTTTTCTTTTGTTCTGAATACTTAATTGAAGCGTTGTTTTAAAGAAGAGAACGTATAAAATCAAAATAATGTTTAGAAACAAATTTCTTAATTAACCTAATAATAGTAATTAATATTAAAAAAAAACGACTGCTTAAAATGATGAAGGCGTTATGAAAACGCGTAATAAATTGCGCAAGAATGCTGTATAATTTACTGAAACATTATTTTTCTCATACGTTAGATTTAATTATTAAATTTATTAAGATATGTTCACTTCAAGTAAAATTTAAATTTTCAAAAGACTAAATAATAAATTCTTTACTTCCCAGAAAGCAACACATATTTTTTTCAATTTCGATGTTAGATATTACACACACACCCACCGAGATTATAAATAACTATAAAGAAAGAAATTAACAAATGCCATCTTTCAAACAGAGTGTTAAAGTGAGATTACAATATTCAGTGCAGTGAAACCAAATATTTATACCGCTAATTTTTTAAAAATAAATGATAAAAAGAATGATAAAAGAAAAAGCTGTATATAAGTTCAGTTCATAGGTAGATTGAAAAAGAAAATTCACTCCGCATATTTATTAAAATATTTTGAGATTTTAAACATTTGTACATTATCTTGTAAAAACAAAGATACGCACAAAAATAATAACAGAAAACAGTATTAAGAACGAAAAATACAAATTAATATGGAATAATTTTGTAAATATCGGTTGTGTGGAACGATAGATTATTAAAATGCATACATATTAAAGGTGTAAGAGAACTTTAGGAAAAATATACGTAACGTACACATAAAAGCGGTAATATTTATATCATGCAAAAAGCAATAACATATACAATATCAGTAGCATTGTAAACACACGTGTGTACGCTAACTATGCATTTTTTGTCTCTATTTAAAACGAAAACTGCTTGTTCATCGGATTAAAATTAAAAATACAATAAGTTTTTGTTCAAAACATTAAAAGGAATAACCCGCAAAACAATAATAACAATAATCATTTTATTTTTATTTTTTTTATAATAAAAAAGAAAGATTATTCAGATTTTTCTTCAAAGCTGTTATTAATTCGTAAATAACAAAAAAAAAAGATAAATTTAATGAACGTAAGTAAAAAAAAAATACTGTAGCATTAGGTACTTTTCAATTAAAAAAAGTAACTTTTTGACTGCTTAGTACAGCATTTAAAAATACAACATAAAAAAGCTGACGATTGTGCTGAAATTTAATTAACTTGATGACTTAACTTCATCTCCCCAGAAATGAAGTTAAAAGTTCAGTTTGTACTGTTATTAGCCTTAGTATATATTACAGTGTCAGAAAAAAGTTAAGACCATACCTTTAAAACTACTGTATTACCTTTAGGTCTTAAACTTATTGCTATAGTGAAAACCTGATAACTTTGAACAATTTTATGTTAAAAATGGAGGATTTTGGTATAAATAAATTTCATATTGCTCAATTGGTTCCCAAGATTATTTTAAAATTTGAAACTTGCACTCAAATTGACATAAATTTTAATAAATGAAAAATGTTAGTTAAAAATAGGCTA
>JAAAKQ030095102.1:0-14577 GCA_010016005.3 Zanna intricata
CCTGAATCCATGTTGACTAGATTCGGCGTGATGTCTGTACGGATGTATCTCGCTTTATGTTAATAACTAATAAACAATATTTAAAAGAACTAAAACTAAAAAATAAAAGCTTAAATGATAACTTCACTAAAGACTTACAACTAATATCACAAGGGAAAGAAAGTTAAAATGTTAAAAACTAAAAGTAAATTAAAATTAAACACGTTGACTTAAACCTAATATCACAGTTGAGATTACGATTTAAAACTTAAAACAAACATCTTACAAATAATATCACAGTTACAATCTTAAAAATAAAGTTATCATCTTAAAAATCCGTAAGGAGTTTAAAAGGCCCTTAACGGATAACAAAAAAAAAACTATGTAAATCTTAAATTTTATTAAAAATATTTATACGTCGCAGGAATCCTATCTATCACTGTATTGTCATTTCTTAGGTTATGACGAATATTCTCAGGTAATTTAAATTTGCGAATTTAAGGCCGCATTATATATGCAATCTGTCAAGATATGACGTACAGTTAGTCGGCAGTTATAACTTATTTTACACACGTACAGTTAGTGGTGCATTTTCTCCTGATATAAGGTACCCGTGAGTAGCTCTCGTATGTCCTATCCGCAATCGACAGAGGATCACTTCCTCGCGACGAATGTTTCTGCATGAGGAGTCCCATGGCAACACAGAATCTTTAATATACCGCAGTTTCCTATCAACTGTAGTCGTCCAGCCATCTTGCCAGTTTGCGTGAAGTGAGTTTTGTATGATTAATAAATTGGCATGTAGTAACAGTATTAAAAATTGTTTTGGTATGATTTGGTACGTAAAATTGACCAGCATTAATTATTATGAAAATAATTATTTTAAATGAATGTTAAACTCCCGTCAACGAACTAATTATTCACAGCGAACCACACAAATGATTGATGACTTAATTATACTATATAAACTTGACTGTTGTTCTCCATAATCTGATAATTAGGGAAAAACATGTAATTTAAAAAAATGTAGAGTTCACTCTATAAACAATAATAAAGATTTTTTTTATTGGTTAATTTTAAAAGAGAAAAAACATAATAATGCTATACTCCTTTTGTTTAAATACCGAATCAATTTAGAAAAACTCAAAAATTGAAATTTAAAAATAATCTAATATTCTAATTCTTATGATTACATAGGTAACTTATGATTCAAATTGGAATGAACTGTTCACTGGAATAAATACCAGTTTTTCAGTTAAAACTCATTTATCTTTTTATAATATTTTTTTCTTTCATCACAACTACTAGAATCAATCATATAATTAAATTTTATGTTACCAGTATCAAGATAATTTCCTCATGAACTTTGACCTTATATAAAATTGTTTATATAAAAAAAAAAAGAAAGTAATGTGGACATCATATGACTTCCTTTTACGCTTTTTAAATCAGGCATACATATTTTTTAAAATAATAATATTTAATGATGAAGAAAGTTTTTAGGCACTTCAAAGCAAACTAGAACAGTTTAGATTTGTTATAAATGATAACAGATTTTTTTAAATTAAATTAAATAATAAATTGAAATAATATTTACCTTTTTACTTTCTGTATGAAACAAGAAAGTACCGTGAAAAATTTCGGTTTTCAGATTTCAACAGAAATTCCCATTTTGACCATCTCCGAATTCATTTTGACTAGTTTCGACGTGACTTCTGTACATACGTGTGTGTGTACGTATGTATCTCAAATAACTCAAAAACGATTAATCGTAAATGTTGAAATTTTGGATTAAGAACTATATTAACATCTAATTGAGCACCTCCCCATTTTGATTGCAATCGACTGAACCAAAAGTGTCCAAAAATTCCCAAAATAAAAAAAAATATTGCATTTTGGACTTTTCTTAACTGGAGTAATAGCCCTCATTGACAGCTTTTCAACGATATATGAATTGTAATTATTTTCATTGTTTCTAGATTAATAGCCAGATCAAAATTTAATTAATGAAATATTTGAATCTTACAAGAGTACACATCGGTACGAATCAGACTTCATCTCCTTGTTTCTTTTATTTAATTTAAATATATTGATTTATTAATAATCATTAACACGTGATTGTAAAACAATTTTTACAATAAATAATAATAAAAAAAAAATTACAAAAATCAGAAGTTATTTGTGAAATAAAAGTTTATGTAATGTAATAAGCATTACTACATATGTATATATGTAATAGTTTAGGTGAAACATCTGATTATTTAATATTGATTGAAAATTGTAATATAGAATTGTACTATTTTTTGATTTTCGTTTAAGGAAATTACGTGATTCCACATCAGATTTTTTTATAATAATATTTCATCACAATGAGACTCAATAACTACACAACAATGATTATATGGATTTCAGTAAATGTTTTAAATACACAAAAACATGTAACCCCGCTTGCCGATAAAATTTAGCTATCTTACATACCATCAGAGCGGATTTGATGTTTCCTCTACATCAGCGATTCTTAATTTTTTTGCTGCACTACAGTCAAAAAGTAAAAAAAAACAAAAAAAAAATAAAACAATATATAAAGAAAATTTCGTGTCACCTCAATCCCAAACCAATGAAACCTAGTTTTAAAAAAAATTTAAAGAGATGATAGCGGCGGGTATGAACATGCATTTGAGTAACTGGCATTATTCTCGCCACCACCCCATTCGGTCGCCCTAAAGCATAAGACCGAATGTCTGTGCTAATAAGTGCTACTGAGCCTCGAACAGTTAAGCGACCAGTTTTCTAAATAGCTCCTAGAGCTAACCTAACAGAATGAACGGAATAAGCGTGATGCAGTACACCACTCGCTTTTGTGTCCCATCGTTCAATTGTCATATATTAACTAAAATTGGGTAGGCGCACCCCATCTATACTAAAATATTTGATATGTCGATAAATATAAAATTTATATTGTCAACGACAGCAATTCTCTGCCACGCCTAGGTCGCTAAATTCAGCAAGTGCCTGTTTGTCCAAGTGTCCAGCGTTTGGTTGATGGCCAGCCATTTCACGGGGTTAGTTTCCTACTGCAGCCCGGTAGAAGTCTTTTCCCTTAAAAAAACTACGTATGCCGGTTGAACAATGTAACTACATCAAGGAGCTCCCACACGGTCCGATGATGCGGCTCTCACCACATCGACTCGCCGTTTGTGAGTGGCTAATTTTCCCCTTGTGCTCTAAGTTCCAGGGCGGCCGGCTCTCCGGCCTCCTCGCCAACTCGCCAAGGGTGGAGCACTTGAACATCATGAGATCGTTTGACTGGACCTTCCGCAGACACACAGCTTATGAGTTCCCAGTTGGGACCTAAACAGTTATTATTTCAAATTAACATGTGTGGTGAGCACCTGAGCACCCTTTGCCCGTAAGAATGAACTTGAGGCGAACCAAAATCACTTGTCAGAGTATATCCCGGAAAATAAAAATGATTTCTTGAAAATATGGGTATTTATTTGTTAAAAAATGTTGTTATAGATGTTAAGTTACCGGTTGAGATTCACAACGAGCTCATCGAAATGTCTACCGATAAAATGTAATAACTACAATTCACATCTAGATAGGGTTTTTGCTTGCTTGTCGAAGTGAGTATAGAAATTTAGTCCCAGAAGTGCTGAAAGTATTGATCCCTTTCGCCACGTCTGTGTGTGGAAAGCTTTTTCATGTATGGTTGCGCTAAAGACTAATATAGGAATTGTTTTATATCGTTTGTAAACAATTTGCTTTTGTGTATTTCTAACATAGATTTACATATGGAACCAATTTTAAATGAAAAACTAACACAGTTATCTCAGTAATTTATTTTTTACTTGTGTACTTTAAAAATTAAGTAAAATTTTTATTATAAATGATTTTTTTTGTCATAAAATGATTTCATTATTGTTTACCTGTGAAGTTTTAAACTAATTTCGCGACTCTCCTTTTATATGACCGCGATCCCAGTGGGTATCAAGACCCCGATGTTGGGAAACGCTACTCTACATATATATAACTGACCTCATGATAATTTGTTAAACAAATATTAAATAATTTTCTGTTTCTTTAATTAATAAATTTCAGTGTTATTCCTATTTTACTTCGGTTAACAGTAATACATTTATTATTGTGTATAGCTACAACGTAGAAAAATGTTGATTTTTATGTTTTTATTAAATTATCTTAATGATTATTTAAAAATAATATGTTAAGAATATTTTGGCAAAATACTGCCAATTTAGCTTGTATATTTTTGTATAATTATTTATTTACTTCACCATCGAAAGAGTATTTTTGGTATTTATTTCAAGATACATGAAATTATTTAAAAAATATAAACAAATGGACGAAAAAGAAATGGATAAAAATGAATATTGCTGTTTTAATTTACTATAATATCTCTTGGATGAGGTTTACAGTTAATCTAACGTTAAAATCAAATAGAAAAAAAATAGTTTTAGTTGCGCGCATGGTCGAGATAGTTCCATATTTTTCCGCTTGAAAGAGCCACTAGGAAAGATGTAACTCCTGAACAGAAAGCCTTATGTAATTTGCAGATTTCTAAATCTGAATTTGTAGTTACAGTTAAACGTGCATTCCATTTTAAGTTGAATTGTGATTTTTCAAGTGACAAAAACATTCATCAACAGCATTATCGGTTTGAAACAACCGGATGTCTGTGTAAAGGGAAGAGTATATGACCCGACTGAGTCTGAAGAAAATGTTGAACGTCTCTGAAATTTTTTCTGCGTAATTCTGAAAAATCTGGTTGAAAGCACCTGCAGCGAAGTAGTATTGTCAGTGGTGACAGTGTGGAATGTTTTATGGTAACAGTTACTTACTCGTCCATACCGTTTACAGCTTTACGATGAAGCAAGCTGTTACAGGCTTGAAGCCTACCGACTACGCTGTTCGTGATGACTTCGCAGTAGTAATGTTGCAGCGTGAAAATTACAAATTTCTTGTTCGTATCGTGTTTAATGAGAAATCCATATTTTGTCTTAATAATAAGTTAAAAAGCATAATTTCTATATTATGCTTTAATATAAGATAAATAGCGATCAGAAAATCCACATAAATTCTAATACGCGAAAGGGAATTCAAAAATTAATTTTTTTCTGTGGGATATCCCGGATCGTTCTTTTTCAATGAAACAAACATAACAAGAATTGCTAATTTGGATGTGCTGCGTACATCTCTCTTTCCTTAATTGCAAGAAAATTTTATTTATCTACAAGATACCCCTTTTCCTCACCGTCATAACTACATAGGATCGACTGAATGATGTTTTCTCCAACCGATGGATTGGTCGGCTAGAACCGATGATACAGCTTGCTTATGGGGCACTCAAGTTATCCGATCAGACATCAAGGGATTTTTTCCTTCGAAGTTTTATAAACGATCTTGAATATGTATCTCTATTAACCAATAAGATTACAAAAAGTCCTTTTGTGACCTTTTTTTTTTAATGAGAATAAAAAAAAAATTTACAAAATAATATATAATTTAGATATTAGCTAAAATAATTGCTTAATTTTTTTATAAGTCATTTGGTGGTAATCTCTGAACAAAAAAAAAAAGACTACAATAAAATAGAGATTCTCGAAAAATATCTGAACAATAATTATATTTTTTAAATCACTTTTAACTTTAAAGTTAAATATTAATTTTTTTTATATCCATTAAAAAGTTACTAAAGCAACAAATTTTGTAAAAGTGTTAAGAAAAAGTTATAAATATAGATTTTTTTTTAATCAAAGTTATAGAATTAGTAAGATATCAGAAAGTAAGTTTTTTCAATTTATGTAAATTTACAAAAGCGGGGATGTTAATATTTGAGTTGCCTTTAGGTAATTCTAAACTCCTAACCTTTAACGTTCTCATTCTTTTTTTCTGATTAATCATCATAAATAAATAAATATATACATATTTAAGTACTAATATAAAATTATATTACTTCTTCTATACGGCATAAATAATCATATTAAATTAATTTTTGTTTTTATGTTCGAGTAGTAGATTACTAAATAAGAAATGATATTTCCCTAATTTAAATTTTTAAAATCGCTAAATTAAACTGTATACTAAACGTATTATAATAATTTAATTAGTAAAAATAATGAAAAATTTAAAGAAAAATTAATTTTAAAATAAAACTATTACAAGTGACTAACATTTATTCTATTTTTTTTTCCAAATATTTAAACTGTGGTAAGTACAATTTTTAATAAAGAATATATAAAATATAAAGAATATTTAAAGAACTTTGCTTAAAAAAATAATTTATAAAAATAAATAATATAATTATTTTTTTTGTTTTATATATATATTATCTTTTATCTATATATATTATTTTATCTTATATATATATATATTATCCTTTATATCTCATCTTTTTCTTTAACTAAATCATTAAAAAGAGAAGGTAAAACAATTGTCTCAACTGTTCAACTATTAAATATTTTAACAAAAAAAAAAGCTGGCAACGTATTGCATGTCTTTTCCTGCTACGCTGGTCAATACACGGTTTTTCCATTACAAACATTAAGGATCTGACATTTAGTTAAAAAAAAAAAAAAATGAAAAAGAGAGAGAGAGAATTGCTTAAAAACATTGAAAAAAAAAAAAGTATAAATTTTATGAAGTTAATAAAAAAAGAAGTCTCTCATTTTGGATCTCGAATATAACATAGGTTTCAAAAATACTTTAATTTTTAATATCTCTATAAGAGGTAGAAAAATACAAAAAACATTTTTCATAAAAAATTAACAAATACAAAGCCAAAAAAAAAAAAAATCAGAATACACATTTCTTAAAGGTGGGGAATAAATTATAAATGAATCTTTTGTAAAAATATTCATGTAAACTTAAAAAATCTCTTTATGTAATTTTTTTCCAAAATCTAACATCCTCTTCAGTAGAGACTAATATAAAAAAATAGAACATTTTGATAAAATCTTGCCTGCATTAAGTCGGGGATCAGCAATTCAGACAAATAATAGACAGTTCTTGATAGTTTTATACATGAAGTATAAACTTTTAAAAAGTTTCTAAAAAAAATATTTAAACGAAAGAAAGGTAAATCAAAAGAACAAAAACAACATATTTTTCAATTTTAAGTGGTACAGGATTTTTTATTGTTTTATTTTTTTTATATGCAATGTGGGTAAAATATTTGCTTTAACAAAGTTTTTTCTATAATTTCTGTGTAGAAAATTGTTTTGTGATATCTCTCACTACTTTGAATTCATCACGTAATAATGAATTTGTAAAAGAAAATTACGATCAAAGCCCCATACATATAATTAGTTATTTAGTTCAAATACGGTCAATCCTGAAGTTTAAGGCCAAAAACAGTGCGTATATATATATGAGTATATATATATATATATGAGTATATATATATATATATATATATATATATATATATGAGTACGTATGTGTATCGCACTGTTTTTGGCCTTATACTTCAGGATTGACCGTATTTGAACTAAATAATTAATTATATATATATCTATATATATATACATATTTTTTTGGTCTAGATGATTAGTTAACCCTAAAGCGTAAAGATTTGCAAAATAATTGGATACCCCATGATCATCATACTTTTCCCTTTAATATAACTGAGTAAAAAATAATAAATTGAATTTCTATGTTAAGTTTACATTTATTATTTTACTATTGTAGTTTATTCTACAATAAATTATCAATAAAATATTTTTTTTAATAATCGTATTAAAATATTCAAAGAAAATATTATAAGGCAATGAGAAAAAATGAAAAGCTGGCAGTTTTACAATGATACTGAGAAAGAGTGAAAGATTTTTTTATACAGTTACTACTTGACATTTTGACTCACTGTCCGGATAAGAAGAAATTTGCAAAAGGAAGCATAATTATCTTCCACAACCCTACCGACCGACGTAATTGCGAAAAAAAGTCACGACAGCTTTTCCTGGAGTATAATTGAATCTACAGTCTGCCACTGTTCTAGAAATAAGAAATAAAGACTCTTGTAGCAGTCGCTGGAACGGTTTGGGTAACAAAGAAAAAAAAAGGTACAAAGTGAAATGTTGCCCGCTGCTGTAAAATTAGAAGTAAAGTATAAAAGTAGGAAATGAAAATAAGTAATGAGGCACAAACGTCAAGTGGCACTTCTTGTCACTGTTTAATTCACTAATGATTTGAGAAAAAATAACTTATCCTTACTTCGTTTCTCTCTCTTTCAACCCACTACTTGAATTTCTACAATTTCAATTTCTTCTTACTATTCCTAAAAGAATTACAGTAGACTAATGTCGAGAAATTTTAAACGTTATTTTGAATTTTAATATTCTATTTCTATTTTTTATTTATTTTTATTAATTATTAAAAAAATATTTTTTGTTATCATGATAATGGATATAAATTATTGGGTCCCATGGGTTATACGACCACGACTTTCAATATACGATAATAAATAATTGCAATAATTACTGAATTTATTAATGTAACCAAAATATCTATGCTCGCTTCGCTCGTTAATCTTGACTAATTAATGGTAATGTTATTATCGTGTATTGCAAGTGGTGGTGGTATAACCCACGAGACCCAAATTATTTAATAACTACAATTATACATATATTTTTGTTTAACATGGCCCGTTGGTATGTATAATACATAAATTTATAGTTATAAGTTATAAAACAGCTTACCAACAATTATCAGTAGTAGTACACGTTCTAGCGCTTTCATAAAACTATCTCCATCTTCAGGAACGTACAGTAGTTAGTTATGCATGTTAATAATATTTAATTCACATATTAAGTTATAAAAATAAAATAATATCTATATATATATATTACAAATTAATATTAATTACATATTAAAAATATAAACAATTGATTGTAAAAATTATTAAAATCATGTCATATAAACAAATCATGTAATTTTTCTTGTCAGTATGGAAGTCTAAATTGTTATGTTTATTGGGAGGGAATCAGTCTAACCAACATAGAATCAAGAATTTAAAATTTGTTTGATTAAATTTCACTATCAAATTTTGTTTGCTCGTTTATCAGTTTTTTGTTATTTAAAAATTTCATTTAATTTTTTTTAAATCATTAATTTTATATATATATTATTAGATTAATCAAGTATATTAATAAAATTGTCTGGGTAGTAATTACGATTTTGATTTAGAATATTTTTGACACAATTTTGAATATATTTTCTATGTATCTTTTCTCTATGTTACTTATATATTCTTTAATCCTGATTGAAAAGGAACGATTAGTCTTGCCGACTTATTCTAAACTGCTTTCTGCGCGTTTCAAACTATATGTACCGTGTTTATCTAGACTAAATTTATTATTATTTTTTGAAGGATCTTTATTATTTATGTATAATATTATTTTGTTGTTAGTCTAAATAAATTATATATTAAAATAAAGTTGACAAATAATAAATAATAACGGAAAT
The DNA here is from genome assembly GCA_010016005.3 of Zanna intricata. Classification (NCBI taxonomy): domain Eukaryota; kingdom Metazoa; phylum Arthropoda; class Insecta; order Hemiptera; family Fulgoridae; genus Zanna; species Zanna intricata. The sequence continues at coordinate 9,460 of JAAAKQ030095102.1, forward strand.
GAATATGTCAAAATCGAATATAACATAAATTATTAAAAAATTCAATAAAATTTTTAAATCATCCGGATTAAAACTGTTTATGTGACTTAAGCTGTGTGTAAATATGATAGATAACATTAAGTTGATGCAATTTACCTCTCTCCTCTCTTTCTCCGGAACCAATATAAGGTATTGTTTATGAGTTTAAATGAAGTGTAGTCTTATATAGTCTCAGGTAGACCGTTCCTGAGATGTGTGATTAATTGAAACTCAACTACCAAAGTACACCGATAACCACCATCTAATAAACAAATCCGTATAAAAGTAACTGTCTTTATTAGGATTTAAAACTTAGAACTCTGAACTTCAAAATCAGCTGATCTTTTTATGACGAGTTCATTACTAGACCGATCTGCTGGGTGATGCAGTTCCACTTCAAAACACATAAAGTCACCAAGGTTCAACACACGGGGTCGTTTTAGTCTATTGGCGTCTTCACTATTGTCTAGAAGGTGAATAGCTAAACAGTTCACGTGGTTATTTAGTCGCAATTTATATTTTGTACCGAATCTCTGTATTTCCTCTCGAATGTACGGTAAGCAAAGATATTCTTGAATTTCACTATCTCTTACGAACCAAGAAACATCTGTAAAATGACATCGAAATTTAATGAAATAAATATATAATTGTTTTTTCTGTAATGAGTTTCTGAAAAATATTTAATATTCTCCCCATTAAGAGGATAACGAATCCGGGGACGGAGTTCCCTCTCTAGACATTTAGACGCCATATACGCATATGTCTCATATGCTCTAGTATATATATATATATATATATATATATACATATGTGCGTACACCCACACGCGCGCGCGTATACACACACACTGAATTATATAATAATGTTATAAAATTCGTTTTCCACGAAAGTTTTGCTTCAAAATCCATTAATTAATTAAACAATTCGAATCTCATTGTCCCCGAATTTTCAGTTCAGTTTATCAAGTTTAAAGTAAGTATAAGGTGAATAAAAGATCTGAAGAATTATTTTTCCTGTAAGGGTTTTCTCATACTACGATTTTATGTAATCATTTTGAATTTGTGATTAAATTTTTTTGAAGTTTTCTAAAAACGGTGTATTCAAAATACATATGTTTTCAAAATTATCAAAGAAAATAAAAAAAATAAAAGCAAAGACAAATTTTCTATTCTATTTGCTATATATTTAATAATAATTTCATAAAAGTATTATTTAAAAAACGTTCTTAATATGACTGTGGTATTTTTCTTAAAATTATCATAAAAATAATCTGACACAAGTAAAATTATAAAAGAAAATTTAAACTCCAATAATTCTGTGTATATACTACAAACTTTAAAATACAGGTAGGTATTTAATTCTTTAGTTTAAACGTTTTTAAAATCTAATTTTTTCTTACAACTAATTTTCTTAAGTAAATAATGAATAGTGTATATTTTTAAGAATAAATTTAGACTGAGTGAATAAATTTCTTATCTCTTCTTGAATTTGATCAAAATGAAACAGTGTCATTGATTAGATACTCGGGTAGATTGGTCCAGAAGAAAAACGATTTTTACTCTTTCTTGAGGTTAAGAAAGGTTAAAAGGAATGAAATCTAACCGAGCAAATGGGGTTAGATAGAATAGTAGTGCGGTCTGAGTGCTCGGGCAGTTTGTTATAGTAAGTCAATGGAGGAGAGAGCTCTGCGGCCTGTTCTGGACAATGGATGTCCGACTGCAGAGTTTTTCAATTATTCCAACCCAAGGCACGGGGTCCGGGTTAGGGATGGTTTGTCTCCAATAAATAACCTTCTACTATATACTTCCCTGCAATCCTGAATCTTCAACTATACTTTCCGTTTTTACAAACTTAAAAAGAACTTGTTTCCATTCACTTCATTTCCAAAAAAAAAATAATAATAATAAAAAAATAACTGTTAAATTTTAAGAACAAATTACTGAAAAAAGAAAAAAGTATCTTAGATAAATCTTTTTTATTTATAGTTTAAAACATTTTATTTTCATTAGGGTGCTTACATGATATTGATTTGATAATTATTATTGATTAAAAAATTAATTTTTTTGTTTATTATGAATTATAATTTAATAACTTCTTACCTTGCCTATTTTCTTGCATAATTTCTTGCCTTTTATGATTACTTATATGTCATTAACCCAACTGTTTCTTAATTACTTCTTTTATTTTTAAATTTTCAGTCGATATAAGTTTACTAAAGATAAAATTTGTTTCGCTACCATGAATTATTCAATTGATGATGAACTAATTTCTTTTTAATAAACATTAAGGAGGTGCAATGGCCAACAATATTTTGTATTAAACTGTATTTCATCGCATATATTTTCATAGGTTATAATAAAATTATTTTTCATAGAAAATACATAATTTATAAATATTCTAAAAACAGTATTTGCATAAACCGACAGAAAAAATGGAATGACAATGTTGATATTTGAATTCAGATAGAATTATTTCTTGTTGTAGTCTATGTGTTAAACAAAAAAAAAGTAACGAAAAAAAGAAAATGTATGGGTCGGGTGAGATTTAGTAGAGAGGCGATGGAAGGAATATTTTTAAAGATTGCTTGAAAATGATGTATGCGTTATTCTAGCGATGAATAAGTTAAAAGAGAAAGAGCGCACGTGTTCATATATGTATCTGTACCGGAGGATCTGTGTGTAAGTGTGTGTAAACGAGTGTGAAACGGTAAAAGAAAAAAAATCGAGGGTTCAGCGGAGGGATTGACGATTTGTCGCCTTCTGGCAGCTTGCCGTCCAGCTCAGGTTGAAATGTACTACAGGCAGATTCTATAATAGGAACTCCCTCCGTCTTTCTCTCTTTTTGGTCGTTACACGACGCTATCTTCCCCTTTCTCGCTACCTACTCTCATACTTCTTGTATATCGCTGTCATACTTCTCTATTTTCACCCTCTTATCAAATGGAATATCAGAGGCGTGTTACTACAATTCAAAGGGACCCTGTCTTTTATGGACTCGTTATACTTCATACTGCATGGACACACCGAGGGAATAAAGTTATACGGAATAACAGACCTGTTTTACACCAGACTGATTACTTGTACCACCTACGCTCTAACCATTATATCTTGGAAAAGGAGATAAGAATAATTTAACTAATGGAAAGATGATTACACTAATTTTAAGAGCATTAAAATATACAGTTTTTATGAATCGGTAAAAAAATTAGAAAAAAAAATAGAATATATTTTTAACAACGTTTTTAAATAATTTTAACTGACGCTGTTGATCACAAAATTACGGTTTCCGATTTTGTATAAGACCACAATCCTTCTAACAATCTGCTCTATCTACTCTTTTATTTTATTTTTATTACATTGTTACCTAATTACTACCTTTTAATGACAATTCAAATTGGTTGTTTATTATTATGGGCTGTTTATTTTATCACGCACAATAGTGTTTCCCAAAATTTAAAAATTCACAACTCTCTTGATTTTTAGGCAACTAGTTCCAGTTTCCATACATACCTACTCATTTTTATTATTTACGCGTAAATAAACAGAAATAAAAATATAATTATTATTTATATAAAAAAATTTTTTGGTACAAATTTTTAACCTGCAGATGTGTATTTTTATGTAGGTAACGCATTTCTCTAAATAAATATATTCTATGTTCAGCGTAAGATGAAAGGTATTAAGTGAAGATCATAGCAGTAAATTATTACGACCGTTCCACTACTTTTCGTTAAAACTGATGATAGTCACAGGATAAAGACTAAATAGGTAAAAAATCGATTTCAAGATACAAAATTTATACAAATAAAATCAAACCATAAGTGTTTCCATCAGAGCTTAAATTAGAAAATGATTAATTACAATGTTTATTTCATCTCCTGACTAATTTTATCTCCTCTACCAGGTCTAGCACCGTAGCACACTTTGTCAAATACTACTTTAAAGGTAAAACATTATGGCTTCGAGAGGTGTGAAGACAACCTTTTTCTTATCTGCAGTAGGATTGTTACGGAAAGCTTCGTCTATACGAATTATATATTTTAGAAGTTATTAATTTATCTCGTCATATAAAACCTTGCGATCAGATACACACCGGAAATTCATCATCTTAAAGCAAAAAGGACGGAAATAAGGTAAAAATTTTGGTAATAGATACCTGTAATATCATAAATATCTTTCTATTTAAAATTGTAATTACATCATGTGCTCAATTTTATGTTCCACAATATTTTTAATTTTTATTTAAATTTAATTTGTTTTAATTTTTATCTTACAGCGTGAAATAAAAATTTTTGAAAACCACCAAATATTGAATAATATTGTTACGTGTTAGCGGTTCGAACAGGATATTGAGAGATTAAGAAACTAAAAATTTCTTATAAATACAATTTATTAATCTAAAAACATAGAAAATAAAATAAATAAATACAGTAAATAGATTTAACATATAAAATAATAATTCAACTAATAAAGACAAGATTTGTTTTAAACAGTTAAATTATGAAAAATGTAATAAAATCCAATTTACTAAAAACGTTAAAATGACCTCGTAATAACCCGTTGTAATGAAACATTGTAAATTGATTACCCGAAGGTCCCGGGTTCGAATCCCGGTCAGACATGGCATTTTTCACACATGCTACCATTTATTCATATTATCCTCTGAAAATATATCTTAATGGTGGTTCCCGACGTTAAAAAAAAAAAAAATTTATTACGTCAATACGTAATCAATTTTTATAATATTTATCTTACGTATCTTTACTTATTATTATTTTTATCTCTTAAAATTGTTATTACTATATATATTATATTACAATATATTTTCAATCTAATCTGTCTAAAATTAAATTTGAAATGTCTGATAAGAAAGAGCTTATTAGGAAACATGGTATATTTAAGGCATCAATTATGCGTATCAATATTTTATTAAATAATTTTAATCTTGCAAAAAACGAAATCTATTCTTTAGAAATAAAACTAAGAAATCTGTTAGGCTTACAAACTAAATATGATGATATACAATCAACTAGAAGTTGATGATGATCTTTCCATTATTATTGAATACAGAATACAAACAGAAGATAATCTGTGTAATATA
>JAAAKQ030095113.1:0-14577 GCA_010016005.3 Zanna intricata
TCGAATCCCGGTCAGGCATGGCATTTTTCACACACGCTACAATTCGTTCATATCATCCTCTGAAGATATAACCTAACTGTGGTTCCGGAGGTAAAAAAAAAAAAAAAAAAAAAAAAACAATTTTGTGAATGGCACTGATACAAGTGAGAAACAAATGAATAGTCTTAAGATTTAATTGTTTTGATGAAGCCACTTTTAAGCTTAATGGAACAATAATTAGGCATAACAGTATTTTTTAGAGTAATGCGAATCCACACATAATTGAACAGAAACCAGTTAATTTATCAAGCCTCACAGTACGATGTGATTTATCTTCTAGAGAGATTGTTGGGACAATTTTCTTTGAGTGGACTATTACTGACATCTTTTACTTACATTAGTATAAAACAAAAATTATCCCTGCTCTACATAACCTTTCTGTTGAAGAAATTTCAACAAAATGAGGCTCCACCACAATATAATCATAACATGATGGAATTTCTTGACATTTCTTCCAAGAAATGGTTAGGATGAAGAAGAAGTGCTTCGGAGTTCTGGCTCAATTTCCAGACTTAACACCCATGCACTTCTAGCTTTGGGTTGTTTTAAAAGAATGTGTGCATGTTACAAACCAAGAACATGACAGCAGCTGATACAGCAAATCAAAAATGCAGTTAACACGATACCTTTAGCTATCAGTTATTAATCAGCATGTTGCTGTATATTAAACCATTGCTATGTAGAGGTATTAATGTTAACTAACGGTGGTCATTTTGAACATTTATAAATTTAAGTTGAAAAGTAACATAAGCCTCACACGATTTCTTTAATTAAATGTAGCTGTTCAAATTGTATTCAAAAATTTTTTTGGGACATTAGTTATTGACATATATTACCATATCAAAAACAAAAGATTGATCATCAAATACAAAAATTGTTTTTCTGTAGATTATTTAAATTGACTTTATATATATATATATATGTTTTGTTTTAGCATGCCAGCTGTTCAATACACAAAAAGTTTTATCACTTCTGTTGTTCTTGGAAAAGATGTAGTTCCTCGCATTGGTCTTCATCAAATGGAATCTCTAAGGGCTGATCTAATCAATGCAATACGCCGTAGTAAAGATCCAAAGGTATTAATCTTCATTCTATATTAACCTCTGTAATATAAATGATGTGTTATAGATAGTATGGCTTCATCAATATATGAAGTATGTAATATATACATACAATATGATATAAATATGATGCAGTCTAGTTTCATTACCTACTAGTGATACAAACTCCTATTGTCATTAAGTAGACATGGTTTGATTTAATAAATAACAGCATGAGTTCACCAGCAGGACTTGAAAAGACTTATTATTATAATATATATATATTTGATTCATTAGGAACAGGAAAAGGAGGCCTGGCTTATCAGTAGCATCTCATCCACAAGTTAAGGCTTTCTGTGCAACCCCTGGATAAGACCTCCAAGAGTTCTTTGTTTTATAAGCACAAAGGTTTGCTACCCTATTTGGCTGTGGTAAAAATTATTACCTTGTTGGATAGCAGAAGATGCCAGCAAAATACTAAATATAGAAATAAGGCAGCTGACTCAGCCCCCTGGCATTTGCCTAAGGAAAAGGACAAAAGAATAAGAAAAGGAGAAAGAAAAAAAGGAGTACTGTCTCTGATCATCCAGGATCACTTTTATGCAATAATAAAATGTAATATTTACTTATAAAAATTTATCTTAACTATTTTAAATGATGATTTCTTGTTTTCGGCAAATGTTACATGAATCATAACTTTAAAAAAAATCCACTGTTTCAAAGATTTTCAGTTACATTTCTGTTTTTGAAGTATAATTGGTAACTCTGTAGGTTCAAAAATCTGAAAAAACTATCTTCTGCTTGGCTATGTGCACTTGCTTGTGTATCTCGAACTAATTTTTTAATGACATCAGAAACAAAAGGTATGATTATAATTATGATGTCCATTTTCTTTGATTTTTCCCAAAGAAAAAATTAGTAATACCACATTTAATTTTTTCTGAAGAACAGCTGTATTATTTAGTAAAGCTGAAACAAAATATTTTTAATGAATCTATCAGAATTAATTAAGTGATTGATGTGCGCTTTCTGACAATAAGCAAAATAAATATATTACTTCACAACATACAGAGTTATGCACTTAATTTACAGTTTGAAGTTATTACATTTTTGTATATACTTCATAATATATGAAGTGATTTATTGTTATGAAAGTTTAGACAAAATCTGTAATCATAACATTATTTCAGTTTCACAAAAAAACCATTATTTTTTTTCAGTGAATATGGTTTTTTAAAATGTGAATGCATCTTCTAGATTGATGGTTACACAATAACATCATAAGATCATCAGATATAATTTTTAAATAAAATGTATTAAAATTAACCAATATTAAGTATATATTTTTATGTATAACATATATTAATGTCTAAGGTCATAAAACTTTCCAGCAGATAAATATTATTGTGTAATCCACATTCTACACAAATAAAAAACTTTCTTGATTCCTAAAATATAAACCTCAAAAAATGAATTGCGTAAAATAATTATTTCTATACTGAAAAATACACTATCTACTTGTAATAAGACATCAAAAATAATTATATAATTAAAAAAGAAACACCATTCATGACAGCAGTGAAGACGTATACTATAAACAGAAAAAAACCTTTAAATGTTTAAATGTCTAAAAACCTCTAAATGTTCATATAACCAAGTGAACATATGGTTGTATGAACATCTAAATTGCTGCACAATATTATGTGACCTGAAAATCTGGTATACTATTTTAATAGAGGATCTGAAATAATAAATAATGTAATTACTGAATAAAAGGTTAGTAGTAGATCGATGAATTATCAACAGTACAGTCCAACATTTGAACAGCAACATCTGTATAACTCTCTGTACCTCTGTAGAGATGAGATATGTATATCCCATCTATATGTTTCAGCGACATTATCACCCTTATCCTACAGCATTTGGAGAGCTTTCTGATCTGCACCATTTTGTATACATTTAGTTAAACCAAGGGTTAAAATTCTGTTTTTTTTTAGAACTGATTGGTCCTGAACAGAAGAAGAAGTTAGGAGAAGGATTGTGATGTAGATGGTTTACATGAACATATGAAAATGCTGGAAATAAAATACCACCCAAGATGCTGTTAAGAAATTTGATGAACACAAAGATACAGTTGCCAAGTCGAACAAAAGATAACAGTTTTTAGTAATCCCAATTTTTATTCGATTGAAGATTACTAAATAAATTATTTATCATTTCAATGTGATCCTTAAAATAGTATCTAAATTTGTTCTCTGTGTACATTTCAAAACTTCTTTTTTTTATCAGAAGGAGAATACCAAATTATAGGGTTTAATTTTAAGACAACATTTTTTTTGCGAAGTATGGTAAATTGAGACAAAATATAGGAAGGCAGGGTTAAGTCACCTGTCAGGTAAGAAAATGATAAAAAATAATATTAACATTATGGATATTAACACTAATATAACATAAATTATAACTGTGAATAATAATATTATAAGAAGAAATGATATTATTGACTATGAGATATATTAAGATACGATTTGGTAACTTATTCTTTCATAAAATTTTGCCTTTCATAGTAAAAAATCAAACAAAATATTTAGTCAACTAGAAATTTGTACACTGCATTTAAGATAATTTTTTTGTAACATTATTTTATCAAAACAGTGGAAGACAATATCTTGTAGTGTTCTTTGCTGTGGTTGTGCATCAATGCCTACATCAGCGGTTGAGTTAAAAGCTGATCTAACAACAATGCAAGAGTATCAAAGAGAAAAAGATACTGCTCGTGCAATGGCAGTCCATCCAAGTGATTCATCAATAGCTCTTACACTTCATCAACCTCTCTATCCTCCAGGAACTATTATTCACGTAGTTCGACATCATCCTACCAAAACCGAGTGAGTGTTTTTATTTAATTTTATTCTATAATTTTTAATTTTATGAAAATAATTTTTTTTCATATTTATTCATTGTAAAAAATGAATTCTTGTGAAAATGAAGATTATATAAAATTTTCTAAATGAGCTTTTAAAATTATGATAAAAAAAAGTTATTGAAGCTTTTTTAACTATTTTATTTGATCTACAGTACTTCTAATATTATTTATATTCTATATATTTTTATTAAAAAAGAGAATTCTGGTACTGTTAACTAAATGTACGAGATTTTTACAAGATAAAATTGTAATTTACAATTGTTTATCACAATTTTTGTAATTTAGCATTGAGTTTAGCAACATAATGAAGAAAGATCAAGCAAAGTTTTGACCTAAAGGTAATGAGGCAATGCCAAATTGACAATGAGATTGTACCACATGGCACACCTAATACCTCCAAAGCAGAAGTTGTGTGCTGGGACTTGCTTAACTGCAAAGAAGATGAAACTCTAGAAGAACTCTGCTGACAAGGAGTTATTGCATGTCAATGACAATATGCAATGAAACAGAGAAGTCATACCCTTCACGTCCCAGTCTTGATGTTTAATAAACTGAAATGTCCTGAAAAAATAGAGGCTGGATTTCATAGGCTTGATGTTCATTCATTCATCCCAACACCAGTGAGGTGTTTTGGATGTCAGAACTTTGGACACACTGCAGTGAGATGTACGAGAAAACAAATTTGCACATGTGGTGACCCGTTGCACCTGGATAATCCATGCAGGAACCCACTGATTTGTGTTAATTGTAATGGCCATCACAGTGCAAGATCATGTTACTGTCCTAAATATAATGAAGAAGTAGCAATACAAAAGCTAAAGACCATCTAGAAGGTCAGTTACTTTGAACTGACAAAAATTATGCTTAGCCAAATGCCAAAGGTCATATTTTATGTGCAGGTTGCTGCTGCTCCTGCAATTTCCTTTAAACCAAAGAATGTGATATCAGAACCAAACTTTGCACAAAGGATCATTGATCAAAAGATGAAGAATCGAGGAAATAAGGACAGCAGCCCAAAGCTATCTAGAATAAAAACAGACAAGCCTAAAAATAAGAGTACTTCTTAACTGAAGAATAAGCCTTTGATCAGTTCAAAAACGAAGGAAATTAAGATGAAAATGCAAAAGAAACCTGAAGCTAAATTTCAGATTGAAAAATATCCCCACTCAGGGACCTGTGAAACCATAATAATTAATTTAGAAAAGGAAGATTTTGAAAAACCAAAAATGGAGACTCTGAAAGCACAAAGGATTTTAGGTGAGAGGGTGAGCATTTCGACCACCCCACATGTTCTAGTGGTGAGTGCTTCCAGTCTCAATTGTGATGTACCTCTGACCGCACCATCAGAGCCAGTGTCATCTGATGCCAACAGCAACAGATCCTCCATGATTTACAGCGGGAATCTGAAGACTCACTACTCCTCCAAGGCCTCAGATACCTTGGAATTCGATATCAAAGCCTTCAGCAAGATGGAAAATGGGAAGAAGAAAGGATGATCTAAGGATAAACCTAGGTGATAAAATATAATGAGAAATTAGTTTATTTGTGAACCTGTGTGTGATTCTGATTTTTTATAACAATTCTTTAGAAATGGTAAAGAATTTTTAAATTATTTTGAAGTTATTTATTGCGTTAATTTTAAGTGGCATGGACCTTTTACACAGTTGTCATGTTGTGTTTCTTTTGGGGGTATTATAAACCCTAGGAGGATTATAACTCCCCTTGACAAGTCTATTTCTGGATGATCAGTTATAACAAGACTAGTGCACCAACTATGTCACTTATGTTTTTAACAGGGAGGGTAAAGTAATTTTTCTTTTTTTTTTAAGTGGAAAGGGCTAATGACCACAGCAGTTAATGCCTGTCAAACTTAAAAAAAAAAAAATAATAATGTCCCAGACAATTCCAACCCCATGTCTGTGCAATAACTTATATGCACATGTTTGGGGTGGGCAGTGACATGGTATGTTGGTACTTTTGGTTAAGTTGGTCAATAGGGCAATGGTTCTACTCAGAAGCTCCATGTGAAGTATGGGATTGGCAGCCCCAAGCTGTCCAAGCTGGTTTCTGTTGTGCTTCTTGGCTTCACTGTTACAGCAGTGGCAGGAGGCATGAATGTCATCTGTTTTGCGAACACTGGGCGGAATGTGGATATTGAGGCAAAACATTGATCTCTGTTTTTGGTTATGGAGCTGGGTTGTGGGAGGGCTGCTATGAGATTGCTCGGTTGAAGTCTATTGAGCCATGTTAGCCCATGGCAGGGACTGTCACATAAGGGTAATGGAGCCCTTATTGCTACATGTGAGCCCTAGGATGTCAGTATCATGAGTCAGTCAGTACCTGACCCCCTGGCCCAGGTTAAATTCGTTAAAGGGGTTGACTGGGGAACCCAAGCAGGATCATCTGGGGCATGCCCAATCTTCTCTCCAACCGCTTCTTATGACAAATTGACTGGTGTAAATAAAAGTTCATGAATAATTCAACAACCTCAGCATTCGTAGCAAAGGATTCAAGTAAAAACCCTCATCTTGGAAAGCCTCTCTCTTCTCAGGTGAAGAGGAGGAAGAGTATTAAGTTCTTGGTAATTGAGAAGACAGATTGGAAAAAGTTTCTACCGAAAGGAAGTGCAGCAGTACCAAAATATCTGGTCATCAAAAAGATGTCAGAAATCTGGCCATGCAGCAGCACATTGTACAAAAAAACAGATCTGTGTGTACTGAGCTACTGCATCCTAATGACCCATGCAGAGATCCACCTGTCTGCATGAACTGTCATGGGAATCATTTGGCAAGAGCGAGAAATTGTCCGATGTATAAAGAGAAGGTAGCAATCCAGGAAGTTAAGACAGTTGAAAAAGTAAGCTACTTTGAAGCCAAGAGAATTGTTAGGTCGCCAAAGGTAATGTTGTATGCAAAGGCATCAACTCTTGAAATTTCTTTCAAAGGGAAGGAGGTGATTGCGGAGCTAGCACTGACATTATTAAGTGTGGTTGAACGTATTGTGAATGACAAACTAGGAAAGCCAACTAGAGGTAACAGTAATAAATGGGAGAAAAAACAGCAGCTGTTAAAAGAGTTCTTCTCCTTTGAGGAATGAACCTGCAACAAGTTCTAAAGCGAAGGGGAATGAAAGTAGAATAGACAAGAAGTCTGAAACCAAAATGGAAATTGCAAAAATCCCCATCCAGGAAACTGAGAAGATATAAATAAAAATATTGGAAAAGAAGATTTAATAAAAAAAAAAATGGAGCCCTCAAAATCAAGGAGGCCTTTAAGTGAGAGGGTGAAGATTTCAGTCACCCTACAAGCAATAGCAGGGAGTGTATCGTGTCTTGTCTCTGATGCACTATTGACCACAGCAACTGAGTTGGTATCATCTGATGCCAGTGGCAGAGGATCCTACATGGTTTACGGTGGAGGATTGGATGATTCAATCTCCAAGGTCTTAGATACCTTGGAATTTGGAAGATGGAAAAGAGAAGGAAAAAAGTATGGTCTAAGGGAAAACCAAGGCAATAAGAAGCTTGTTTTTATGTGTTTTTTTATAACAAAACTTAATGAAAGGATGTAAGTTTTCATTTTTGCTTGACATTGGAGATGTTTTGAAACCTTGTTAGAAGTGATTTGTGAGTTATTTAAGTGGCAAGGGCCCTTTATACCCTTGTCCTCTTGTGTTTAACATTTTTTTAATACAAGTGTTTCATAATTTGTGTAATGGTTAAGTGTATTTGATAGTTTTAGTAACGTTTTGTTAGAAATGGTTTATATTTTTAAGTGTCAAAGACCATTTACACCCTTATCATTTTATTGTTTCAAATCATTAAAAGAACCATAAAAATCATTTACATAAAAAATTCTCAATAAAAATTAAAATAACCCATGATTTCTTTTTTCTTTGAATGTAGATAAATTCCTGTTTTTTTATTAGTTTTTGGTTGAGGATATCAGTCTGAGCATTATAGTTGGGCTTTTTTTCAAATTTGTTATACTATTTTTGGTTATCATTTGGCTTTTTCGGGTTTAATAACCTTTTGACAAGTCTGTATTTAGATGATATGATTTGATAAAACTAATCTGCTGACTGAGTTGCTAATGAATTAATGTGCAGGGAAACAAAAATTTTCTCTTTTTTTTTGTGCGTTTCTTTTATGTGGAAATGGGCTAATGACCATAGTAGTCGATGGCCCTAAAACATTAAAAAAAAGATGATGATTTTTTTTGGGGGGGGAGGTGGAAATGCATTTATGCACAGAATGTTGAGCTTCCACTGATGGTATTTCCAATTACCATCAGCAGAATACCGACTAAAACCACCCCCTTCTACCAGGACTCGATCCAGAACCGTAGTCTATCACAATATTTCAGGCCGTGTCCTCTACTAGCCTGAGAAGACCGGTACCTAATTACCTAATTCCCAGGACTATCCAAGTCATCCTTCTTCGTGCTGAGAATGCTGCCGACGAATCGAGCCACTCTCTCCCAGCTGCTCAGGTTACGGAACATTATCGCAACTACGTTTTGGGGGCTCACTGTTCCGAGATCCACTTCTAGTGTCCACCGATCTGCCGCCCACCGAGCACATTTGAAAAAGGTGTGTTCGGCGTCGTCCAGTACACCGGGCAGTAGAGGCAGTTGGGGGATGGCGTTTTCCCTATGACATGGAGATAAGCGCGGAAGTACCCGTGACCAGTTAAAAACTAGGTAATATAGTACTCCATCTCTCCATGCCGCCGCTCCGCCCACGGTCTGACCTGAGGGATAAGCCTTGCGGTCCATCGTCCTCTAGTCTCGTGGTCCCAGGTCTCTTGCCGTGCGTGTCCGTTCTTCCTTAGCTATGGACTCCTGGTCTTCGCCTCCCCGTCGCCTCCTGTAGGCCGCCTGGCGCTCCCTTGCCAAAAGAGCAATGGATATGACGCCGGCGACCACCAGTACTGTAGGCTCGGAAACCGTCCGACACGCGGAAGCGACTCGCAAAGCTGGGGTGCGTTGCACCTGGGCTAGTCGCTTCCGGTTTCTTTCGAATCGTAATGCCAAAACGGCACGGCCCATTGCTCTGTTATACGAGGCGGAAGTGTGTTCCGCCTCGTATAACAGGACGGAATGTACCGTGGACATTAGCAATCGCCGTCTGCTGGCCTTCGGTCCGTCGACATTCGCCATGAGCCCGCTGAGAGCAGTTACGACTCTCCCAGTTTCGTCGGCGACATTCCCAAGCTGCTCAGCACAGCTGAGTTTCTGGTCAATCATCATACCGAGGTACTTTGCGGTCGGCTTGGTCTCGACAACCTCGTCCCCGAACCGCAGGTAGAGGAGAATAATAATAATAATAATGGTAATAATAATAATATTAATGCCCTGAGATAGATAATCCCCACATCCAGAACACAACATCTACGTTCCACGTTCAGGGTGAGAACAGTGGTGCATAAGTACTATACATATAGCTGGCTAACGGGCTGTGAGTGTTTTTCTCGGAAATGGAACTTTTTTTCGACCTGATTCCATCTACAGGTCATCTTACAAGGACTGGACTTTTCAGCTATCTGCAGATATGAAAATTTTAAAATGATTAGGAAATGGATTCACACCATCTTTAAAACTGGTGATTTGGCGGTTAGGGTTAAAGTGATCCAAGTGATGCATGTGTAATGAAGACACTACCATTGTCCACATGTCCCCCACGGTGGCAAGCTTGCAACTGAGGTACCCATGTATGTTGATGTAAGGAAGCCCTGAAAGCTTCAGTGTGTAGAGGCCTGGAGTCTGTGCAGAGATTGCGTATCTGCTCTCTGCTAGGATGTATGTTGGTTCCACCAGAGTAATGGACTGGACCCCCAGAGATGATTGCCCTGGAGTAGGGGTGTACCCTGGTGGCTAGCCTTGCTACAGGATTTAATATCATGCAAACTGATCAACAAAACATGGTAGAGGGTTCACATAAACACCATAACTTAATCTAGCTGTGTCACCAGAGATGAGATGGAGAAAGTTTTGAGACAAAAAGGTAAGAAATAAGGTGATGTTTTGGACTACATGTAGAGACGATTAATGACATCCAGTTGCAAAAGATTCTTAGACTAAAGAGTATAAGAAAGTTTGCTGTATGAGTTGATCCACACAGCACCCTTAACATCTGAAAGGGTGTTGTGGTTTGTCAAAATCTACTGAATTGTACAGAAGAAGAAAATATAAAGGAGTTGATGCCACAAGGAGTGATAGAATGCCAAAGGCTGAAAATGAGAAGGAACAGAAAAGTTTTATTCTGCCTCTCATGTCCTCTCCTTCAACAAACATACCCTGCTGGAGAAAGCGCATACAGGAATAGACCGACTGGATGTATGGGCTTTTGTGCTGCAAGCAGTAAGAAACTTTAGGTGTCAACATTTTGGCCACACCACAGCATGAACCAAAAAACCACATATATGTGTATGTGGGGTGAAGAGATTCATGAAGGGGAATCATGCATGGTACTGTGTATACTGCAAAGCGGTCTGTCCTTGGAGCATCATCAAGAAACTGTCATGTTTAAAAAGATGAGGTAGCTGTTCAAGAAGATAAAACCCTGCAGAAGTTCAGCTACTTCAAGGTTAAGAAGATTGTAAATAACCTTGAGGCTACAGTAGCCCAGTGGCTATTGTTCCTGCTCCAACTGCTGTTGATCCAGACTAACTCCTTGGCAAGCTTGCACCTACTTTGATGATTATGATAGAGAGAATAATAGACAATATAATGAAGTCTCTCTATAATAAGGACGTTATAAAACCATCTATTAAGGTACAGCCTCCAGATAATACAACATCAAAGAATAAAACAACATCTGACCAGAGAAAGACAGATAAATCAGAAATTCAGATTTGTGTGCAAAATTTGTCAGATGAGACCACAAAGAAAGTGATTGCTTTGGAGTCTTCTATAGAGGCTCCCTTGTACATCTGAGGGGGTCTCATCAAAACAACAGAGATCAACCAAACCACTCAGGAGGGCATAGTTTTGTCCCTGATTGAGGCGGTGAATGGTGCGACTCCTATTAAGGGAGTCTCCCAGGTTCCCGCCTCTCAATCAGCGCTTAAACCAGGCATTGAGCCATGCCTCCCCTATGACTTTGATAATCTCTGACTCAGAAGCCAGGAACTATATGGACAATTATATTCTTATCGAACATGAAGCTGTTTGAAAAATGGAGAAGAAGAAAAGAAAAGGGTAGCTGAAAGGCAAACCAAGAGATTAACTATTTAAAAAATAAATGAGTCGCTTCTTAAATGGAACATCAATGGAAGTTTGTCATCAGCTCCAACATCTGGTATATGCTGTAGAGTTATTTTGTATATGTCTGCAAGAAACACTTTTCTGCCAAAATGAAAATTTCTATTTAAGAAGATATAACAATTGGCGAGATCAACTGCCAAATGTAAGAGTTAGAAGTGGAGTAGCCATACTAATGTCATCTAGAACTACCACAAAGCGATTGAAATAAACACAAATCTGCAAGTGGTTGTAATCAGAAAGAAGTGTCTGCTGCAGATTACCATCTGCAGCATATACCTGCCGAATTTTGATATGAAGAATGATGACAATTAGTTGTACAAATTAACCCATCCATACATACTATTGAATGGGTGACTTCAATGCATATAATCCTATTTGGATCGGATTCCTTTTCTAGTCAGATTGAGTAAATCTCCAGGGAAGAGAATTGGAAAAGTTCCTATTACATGTTGATTTTATTATCTTGGATGATTGTTCATGAACTTATTTCAATACCAGAGATGGATAGACATCCTGTAAAGTTTTAGCATTTATAAGTGCATCAATAGCACTGAAGTACACTTTCAAAGTTTTAAAAGATCTACATGGAAGTGACCACGTCCCATGCAAATTTCAACTGATGCTACAAGAAAATTACATCCCATCTCCAAAAGATGGCTGTTTAATGAGGCAGATTGGACAAGCTACTAATATGATACTCCTTGAAACATCTGGAGTTGTTGAAGTCATGTTGATGCTACAATGAATGCTATATTTGACTCGGCATCAAGATGTATTTCCAGAACACCCAACTCAAGACGTGACTCATTCCATGGTGGAACAATGAAGTAAGTGAAGCTATAAAAGGAAACTAAAAAGTATACAATGGTTTTAAAAAATTTCCAACACCAAAAAATCTAATTGCCTTTAAAAAGTACAGTTTCTATGCAAAAAGACTTACGACAGAGTCTAAAAACGATCCTGATAACAATGTGTTATCCATTAACAGAAACACAACTACATCAGAAGTTTGGAAGAAAGTGAAGGCTATTTGTGGGTGTAAACTTTAACTTGCCTTCAATATGAAGATGAAGTCAGAGATGCCCCAAACGAAACTGCATAGTTAGGAGCCAATAATTTTGAAGAAGCCAGAAAAACAGCTAACTATGATGAATGTTTTAGAAGGCAAAAAACAGAAATAAAACAAGAAACAGAATTTGGATCTGCTAAATTTCAGAACTCAATTGAATTATTTATGTTATGTACCATTCAGAGTAGAAGAACTTGTGAAAGCGTTAGAGAAAACTGGCAATAGAACTTCTGGTCTGGATGAAATTCATTATGTCATGATCAGACAGTTAAGCACCACTGCACAACTTAGAGTGTTAAAACTACATAATTAGATATGGTGGGATGGAACGTACCCACAGCACTTATTTGGATTTTAGAAAGAGGAAATCTTTTATCAGCACATCAAGCAGGTTTCCATCCAACTACTCATCAAATGATCAATCTAGAGAACATTATATGTAACAGCCACATCACAAAGAAACATTGTGTTGGAGTCTTCTTTGATCTGCTGAAGGCTTTTGATATGATCTGGCCTCATGGAATAATGCTTCACCTACATGAGTGGGACATTCATGGCGATTTGCCAATATTACTTAGCAACTATATGAACAACTGTAGTTTTCAAGTATGTATTAACAATGAATACTTATCAAAAAAAGACTGGAAAATAGCAAACCACAAGGCTTGCTATTGCCAAAATTTATACTGGTGGTTTAAAAACCAAACACTGTGCACTGTGTTAGATGATCATCCAGCAGCTAACCAAAAGGAATTTTGTGCAACACAAAAAATTGTTCACAATTGCTGTCAAAAGTGGTATTAGCCATTCCAGCTGAAATCAGCAAAAGTGTTTATGTTGATGATCTGGCAGTTATATATGCCAGCAACACTACAGTTATGGTGAAGTACAAATCGCAAAGAGCAATAAATACCTTCAATGAAGTTGCAAGGAATAATGTTTTCAAATTCCCACCAGGGAAAACATATTTTTTTTTTTTTGTTTAACCTCCAGAACCACAGTTAAGTATATCTTCAGAGGATGAGATCAATGAATTGTAGCGAATGTGAAAAATGCCATGCCTGACTGGGATTCAAACCCGGGACCTCCAGATGAAAGGCCAAGGTGCTACCACTCCACCACGGAGGCTGGCAGGGTAAACATATGCTGCGTACACTTCTGTAGGAAGAGAATGCCTCACTGAGGTCCTGTTTAGACCATTAATGATTGCCCTTTACAATAAAAGGACAATGTACAATTTTTAGGATTACTATTAGATAAATACTTTTCATGGGGACTTCATAAACAAGAG
This sequence comes from Zanna intricata, assembly GCA_010016005.3. Taxonomy (NCBI): domain Eukaryota; kingdom Metazoa; phylum Arthropoda; class Insecta; order Hemiptera; family Fulgoridae; genus Zanna; species Zanna intricata. The sequence continues at coordinate 13,628 of JAAAKQ030095113.1, forward strand.
TTGAGTGTTAGATGCAAGAAAGCCCTAAACATTATTAAATGTTTATCCGACATCATTCGGGGCTCAGATAAAAAAATATTACTAGACTGTATAAAGCAGTGGTTCAATCGAACCAATACAGATGTATATTTATTCGCTAGAAAGTTCCATATATGAAAGTTAGGTGTAATACATAACAGCAGAATCAGATATGCCACAGGCGCTCTCCATTCAAGTCCAGTAACTAGTTTAATGTCAGAAGCCAGCATAATGCCATTACATTATAAAAGAGAGATAACATTATAGTTCAGATATGTGGCAAATATATGGGCCTTTCTTACCCATATAAACAATAAAACATTTAACAATCATCCTTTGGCTACATTATATGAACATCTTGCTATCTATTCTAGACCAGCCGGAATACAGTATCATGAATTGACCAGGAAATATAAAATTGCATTACCAAACACATCAGCAATTTCTACAAGAGAAAAATAATGCCATGGCTTTTACCAGTGGTAAGCACAAGATTGGATCTCTCTCATGGAAAAATAAAAGAGAACCAGCAGTAATCATACAACAGGAATCTTTGATAACAATCAGTAGTATGAAGGATACATAAAAATTTATACTGGTGGTTTAAAAACCAAACACTGTGCACTGTGTTAGATGATCATCCAGCAGCTAACCGAAAGGAATTTTGTGCAACACAAAAAATCTTGTGGCATAATGAACACCATTCATATGGGAGATGCAAATGCCCTAATAATGATGAGTGACAAAGCCCATTTCCATTTGGATGGCTGTATTAATCATCCATCCAATGTACAGAACATGTACTAGGTGTCGAAGAACCCACGTGAACTACACCAGAAACCACTATACAGCTCAAGCCGGCCTCCGTGGCCGAGTGGTAGCGTCTCGGTCTTTCATTCCGGAGATCCCGGGTTCGAATCCCGGTCAGGCAT
>JAAAKQ030095135.1:0-14576 GCA_010016005.3 Zanna intricata
CTAGGACCCTGGATGACGCAATGGTTCGTAGGAGGCCAGCGACAAGGTGCCACTCAGCCCGGGTCTTCCAATTGACCGCTAAGTCTAGGCCTGAGTGTAATCTCTCAAGTTCCCTAACCACTCGGTCACGTGCAAACTCATACCGGGGTCAGACGTACAGCACATGGCTAACACTGTCCGGGACCCTACGGACCCTACATATCATTGAAAATGATATTTTCAATAAACACAGCTTGTTTTAATCAGAATGAAGGTGTCAATTGCAGGATTAACATCATATGTGTGTGTTTATATATATATATGCCGGCCTCCGTGGTGCGAGTGGTAGTGTCTCAGCCTTTCATCCGGAGGTCCCGGGTTCGAATCCCGGTCAGCATGGCATTTTTCACAACGTTACAATTCATTCATCTCATCCCCCTGAAGATATACTTAATTGTGGTGCTGGAGGTTTATTTTTTAAAAAGAAAAATATATATCTTTATGTGTATGAAAATATTAATCTATTGCAATAAATTCAGATCAATAAAAAAATGTTGAAAAATTACTCTACTCCTCAATTGTTATAGTTCCTATTTTCGTATGAATCATGTTTATGTGACAAAGATATTAAGGATAAGTAGTAATTTATTTTTTAATTAGATCATTTATTGAAATGATCATTATTTTATAGGTTATATTTATTTAAGTAATTTAATTTTCTACAGAATGATTTTAAAATGAACGGCAGAACTCTGGAAGCCAATTTGGGACATTAATAGTTTGATGAGAGAAGTTAGAAAATTATTACGACCCACAGGTATCCTGATCACGCATTAATCGATTGTTTTTTCTGGATAGTTTTTGTTTTCAGATTTCTTTAAAAGATAATTATAATATAGATATTTTATTTTAATTTCGTTATAAAAAACAGACTGATATCCAATTACAGTTTCAAAATTATAGAATTTTTAGTATATGAAACGTGCCGAGCCTGAACGAGACTGAAGCCAAAATTAATATAATAATAATAACATAATGCTAACAAAAAAATATGGAATTGAAAATATAAAAATTACATTACGAAAGGAAAATGATAACAAGTTAGAAATTTTCAACATCATTAAATTTTCCTCTAAGAAACGTCTGTTTTACAATGAGTTTAACTCTTAAATAGTAAAAAGATGTTTTAATAATTACTATTATATAATATATCCTAGTTTTCAATGGCTTTTTAAATATTATTTGTGTGACTTTTGGAATACCCGATTCATGTTAATATAATAACATAAAAATTTTATCAAAATCATCCGGTTTGAGCAGCTAAGTTTTTTTTATAATTCTACGAACAATTATTGTCTTATACCTTTATTGTTAAACAAACAAAGGCACGCAAATCTCTAGATTTGCATCCTTTTTTTTTTATTTTTTAGGTTAAAAAAAAATATCCAATTTGTTTTAGAAATTAAAATAATCTATTTTCGTTCCATTTCTAATTCTTTTTAAAGATTTATAATCTAAAAATAACAGGATTTTATAGGATTTAATCCAACTTCCTTTTTTTTTTATCTTTACCTTATGTTATATCATGTAGGCGTTTAGATTTATAATTCTTCCGTCTTCTTTTCTTTTCTACATTCCTTCCTACTTCAAACCTTTCCATATATACATTCTATCATATCATTTCATCTTAACTTCGTTCATATCCTCTTCCTTCGATATCACTTCTTGCTCCTATATCTTTTTTCCAACTTCGTCACTCCGTTCACCTAATCATTTCGAGTGACATTCCTGCAGCTTTTAATCCATAGGACCCCATTTTGGCCTTCCTCTACTATCTTTTCCTCTATTTTTTTTTCTTCTCTTATTTTACCTTTTCTATCATGATATTTTAAAATAATGTGAGATTTAAATATTCATTCTATTTTAATTTAGAAATATTATCAAAGGCTAATTAATTAAATGCATATTAATTAATATCAAATTTATAAATATGGTGCAACATATTAAAAAGAAAAAACTTTCTTTTTCTAAATTTAATATTTCTATTTTAATTTTTATTTAAAAGTGAAAAAAAGCTCATAAACATTTTTAATACGTCAGGCTTGAAGAGAGAGAGAGAGAGAGAGAGAGATAAATAATAAAAACGGTACGGTAGCATTATTCTAAACGGGGTTCTAAATTGAGTTTCGCGGTTCAAAGAAGATTACGAACGCAATTTTGAAGAAAGCGTTGGAGGCTACTCAAAGTTAGAGATGGTTTAAAAGGTTTTCTTTTACGTTTTTTTTTTTTTTTTTTTTTAATATAAATTGTTAATTGTACGAGATAAAATGACTGTACCGAATAAATAAATAATTTGCTTCATTTACTGTATAATATTTATTTGAAAATTATTATTATTACAAATACAGTTAAAGGTTAAATCATACATAAAACAATTTTTTTAATTTATATTTTATGTAAATAAACAAATCTTTTAATATGTACTATATTCAACATCTCTAAAGTAAATAAAATCTAACAAATATTCGTATTTCCTTTAAATGAAAGATAGAAAATTTTATATTTATACAAAAGTAAAACACTCAGCAAATTTAAAAAAAAAAAGCAACAGTTATTTGTTTGACAAAAAATGTTTAAAAAATAAAGAAAAAATAAAAATAAAAACCACTTAAACGTAGAATAAGTAAAAAAAAACTGAAAAGAAAAAAGTTTAAAGATGCAAAATTCACAGTACAGAGCTCCTTAGTAGCCACTTAAAACTTATCCTAAAGTTTTGACTTAACATGCAACAAAACTTTCTTAACATTCCCTTTTATACTATACAAAGTTACACGATATTTTGAGTCTTTAAGCAGCGTGCTTTAAATTTACAGTAGTTTTGATAAAGTTGTATCATCATAAATCGAATAGAGCTTTCACAGTCGTAAAACGCTCTAAAACATAAATTAGATGTTTTATTGCCAGCTTATAACAAAGCAATTATTATAAATTAAAGTTAAAGATGTTACAATAAATTTCGTTATTTCAAATTATAGTCTCATAAGATACGCTATTATATTTACTATATCGTTCTTGAATTCTAAATCTAATTTATCCAAGTATATTATTATAAATATTTTATCCATATCCCTTCTATAATGTTCCATAAAATTATTTATTTTTACCATATTTCTACATTTAATTATAAACTATTTGCCAGTATCAGTACACCGGTAATGTATTTTCAATGAGTGATAAATTAAATCGATCAAACTTAATGAAAATAACACTTTTTTTTTCTTTTAAACAGTGTTATAAGTGAAATATGAAAAGATTAATTTCGTTATTATAGATGGTAATAATTGACAACCATAAAGATTTTTTGTTTATTTTTTTTTTTAACCTTCGGAACCACAGTTAAGTATATTTTCAGAGGATGAAATGAACGATTTTTAGCGTGTGTGAAAATGCCATGCCTGACCGGGATTCGAACACGAGACCTCTGAATGAAAGGCCGAGACGCTACCATTCGCACCACAGAGGTAGGCAGCCATAAAGATTTAAGAAATTGTTAGTGTCATTATTATTATTATTTATATAATTTTTTTTTTAGGAACTTAAGTGTGCATTTATTAAATGTTTCATCTAAGGAAATGTGCAGATGAAATGGGTTAAAATTAATAATTTTTTTCCTTGCTTTCAATAGGAAATATCATACCGATCCGTTATAAATATATGGATAATAGATAATATTAGAGTTGTTGAATTACATCTTGTATATATATATATATATATATATGTATAATATATATTTATAATAGCACTCCAGAAAAAACATTTTTTTTTCTTGATAAAAGCATTATAAAAAGTACTTCATGGACTTATTTTAACAATTACAAAGTTAAGTTTTTTAAGTATGGCACAGTTGATATATACTATTTTTTATGTGTAAGTAAATAAAATTAAATTCAATTTTACCAAAAATCGGTCTGCATTCTCTTTTCTAGTACTTTCGGTCATTCGACCGTCCTCAGGAAAAATTATTCTTCAATTTGAGGTTATAAAAATAAAAAATACGTTAAAATATAAAATGTTAAAATCACAACAACTGGTCATTATATTATAAAATTTGTCATGACTTATGTAAAAAGATCGCAGTTGTTATACGACCTTAATTTTTATAACCTCAAATTGAAGAATAATTTTTCCTGAATATAATCAAATGACAAAGTATTAAGAAAAAAGAACGCGGAGGAATTATTGGTAAGATTGAATTCCATTTTATTTACATATAACTAATATTATATACTGACTTCGCCACGCTTAAAAAACTTATCTTAGAATATAACCAAAACAAAATGGCAATGTACTTCTTCAATTTAAAATTAAATTCTAATTTACATATTAACTATTTGTGATTAAATCTCATATAAAATACTGATACTTCATGATGGGAATCAGATTTCGATAAATTACTTATCAAAGGAATGTTACGTAAGTATTTTAGGTCCATTTCTATTTCCCCGAATTTATTTCTGACTTTAAAACAAGATAAAATAGAATACGCAGTAATTTATTCTGATAAAACAACCGGTTAATAAGTGTACGAAGATTATCATCTTGTACAGTAGCAAATAAAAAAAAATTAACACGTCGTTTAAGTTAAACGACGAAAAAGTAAGAAATGAAATGAAATAAACAGATGATAATGTAGGTGATCTTCACAATTAAAAAACAAAAAGATATTTCCTCTCGTACTAACACACTCATAGTATTCACAATCTTCACAGCTAAATATCTTAATCTACATTTTGAATAACAGCTTGAAAGAAATTCGCTTGGACACCAGTATATAAATACAGATTTCAGCCGACCAATTCTGAGACATGTAGTTAATTGAACCCCAAAACATCACAGTACAACGGTCGGTATCCACTGTCTAGTATTCAAATCTGGATAAAAGTAATTAGCTTTTATTAGGAGATCAACTTCAGAACCTTCGATTTTGAAAATCAGCTGTGCAGCGCCATGTTAACCAAAAAGACCAGCCCGGTGGGTCTCATATTATATGAAACGCATATCAAAGATTTTGTAAAAATGGATTAAATATTTAATGTTCATGAAATTCCAAAAACATCGAGTCGTTAAAAAAATTCAATTTAAAAATAAATTGAATCTTCATAATCTTAATGTGGCATTTAACAAAAACCATAAAATAACAAATAGATATCTAACAAATCAGAAGTAAATTATGTTTCAACACTTATTAAAAAAAACTATAATTCAATTATTGTGATTGTAAACTAGTATTACAAACTCCTAGATTCGATATTATACACTCCTAGACATATCAGAATATTTAGAAGATCAAAAATATTGCATTCAACACATACTCATATTTCTATATTTTGTTACACGCATATTAACCAATTGTCCATATATTTTGTAACAATATAGTAAAAGTCGCATAAATAAAGAGAATAAAAAGTAAGTTAAAATATTTGTTATAATTCAGTTTACTTTTATATTTCCACTTGTTTTGAATAATTTTAGGATGTTCTGTGTTGACCGAAACTCGTTTCTCTTACTCCAGAAAATAAAATTTTTAAAAATCTCAGACTTAGTATCTAATTTAAAAGTAAAAAAAATAAAAATAAAAAGGATGGTAAAAATATGAACTTTTTACAAACTTTGTTTAAAGAACAAAAAAAAATTATTAACGAAGAAAGTTCACATTACATTCAAAGTTTATTAAATTATGTATCGAAGTAATAAGTCTTTATATATATGCAAGAGTAGGATATTATTTCAGTTGATCAGATTCTCTAGTTAAAAAATATATTCTAAGGACTTCATAAATTAAATTAGCAATTAAAATTGTTTTTTCTTATTTTACAGTTAATATCCCTTTTATATTATATTATGCATGTTAGGATATCTGAAATAAATTTACCAGTAATCTTTAAAAAAACATTCAACTGTACACAACCAAAAAGGTAAAAAATATAAATAAAAAATCTTTTACGTTACATTTATAATAAGATAAAAATAAATATTCCTTAAACATATATTTTAAGAAATTCTAAAAAAAGTTTATGTAATTTTAAATCATTTACATATTATTATTTGGTGCATTACTCAATCACACGATTCAAATTTCCCGCTTTGTTTGTAATAATCATTTATTCTTATTACATTTCATGATATAAAATTGGAAAAAATAAATAAATTGTTTAGGACTTAAATGACAGAGAAAAGAATAGAAGATAAAGATCTGATTAAAAAAATTGTGAAACAATATAATTTTAGTCTGCTCCCGTTTCTGTGCAATTTTCATAATGAAAAATGATTACAGGGATTTTTTTTGCAGCAATATTTAATCTCTTTCTTTATCTGTTTAGCCTCCGGAACTATAATAAGGTATTAGTTCAGAGGATGAATGAGGGTGATATGAATGAATGCGAATGAAGTTTAGTCTTGTATAATCTCAGGGTGACCGTTTCTGAGAAGTGTGGTTAATTGAAACCCAACCACCAAAGAACACCGGTATCTACGATCTAGCATTCAAATCCGTATAAAAATAATTACCTTTACTAGGATTTGAACCTTAGAACTCTTGACTTCAAAATGAGTTGATTTGCGATGTCGCGTTAACCACTAGATCAGCCCGATGGGCGCAATTTTTAATCTATAATCGGTTCCAATTTACAGGAAACATAATTAAATGTGAACACAAAAAAAAAATTACATTCAGAGAGGAGTTTCCATTGAAATCGCTGAAAGAATTGTATATGTACGAGTATACATATCTGAAGCAATGAAATAAATCAAAGAATCAACTAGAGTAAATTCCGAGATGAAATTAAACATTCTGATGATTCACGAGACATTAGGGTGGCTGATTTACCTCGAATCTCGAAGAACTTGCAGAAATATGTGCAGTCGCTTTAGGTGCTCTACTTGCAGGCAGTTAACCGCGAGATAGTTCATATTTTGTAAGGAATGCCGTATTTCCTCTCGAACGGTTGCAATCCCAAATAATCGTGTATTTCAATGTTTTTCGCAAACCAAACGCTTTTGTTATACTTCTCAATAGTTTTTCAGGAATCGCTGTTTAGATATCCAGCAGGTCTTTTACGAGATCTGGCTTCCTGGCCTACTTGATAAATTGAAAAAGAAGCTTTCCTAAACCGTATTACTTGATCCTACTTGAAGTTTTCCCATAAAGATTTGTTTGATTTCTTTGAAACTATGTCGAGTAATCCTCAGGGCCAGTTTTGTGGCCCTGAGTAATGTTATAAAATATTGAGGAATATTATTAATATATTGTGACTTGTTCTACAATCAACCGTGACAGCGGACCTCCCGACTCTAGAAAGCATCACAGTTGCGTAGTTTGCGGATGATACGGCGTCCTGGCTGTGGACGCTGAACGTATCGTAGCTTCTACTAAACCGCAAACTAAACTCGATCTGCTCGATAAGCATAGGAGTTAAATATAAAAAAAAGAAAAGAGAGAAAGAAAGAGGTAAAAGTCCGGCCCTTTTGTTTTTTGTTCAATAAAGAGAGTCAAACCTGTCTCAAATTCCTAGTTCCTGCTCTAGCATCCCACTAGAGTAAGTAGCTCCTCCCTGGGTTGTGCTATACTTAATTGGAGATCCGACCCGGGGGGGAGGTACACACAAAAAAAAAAAAAAAAAAAAAACTCGATCTAATTAATGAATTGCTAGCTAAATGAAAGATGAGGGTTAATCCGGCTAGATCTACACACGTTACGTTTGCGATGAGGAGTAGTGACTGTCAATGAGTTCAAATAAATAGCATCTTCATCCCGCTTGCTAATAACGTGCGATACTAGGATTCCATCTGGATCGCCATCTAACGTGAATGGTTCATGTCAAGAAATAATGGACCCAGCTTAGCATTAAATGTAGGAATGTTTAAAAGAATTATCAATAGAGCAATTCATGATAAAAATAATATCCTCATAAAAAAATATATTATTTCTTGATGAAATAACTCTTTATTTTAAAAACTAAAACTGATTTATTAAATTCTAAACGGTATAGATTTATTTCTATAAAAGAAAATTCGTTTACAGATAATGCAGAATGAAATATTACAGCAAGAGTACTGAAAATTTAAATATAATAACATGAAAAAACAAAATATCAGTTTTGGAGAATTTTATTATTTTTCTTAATGAAACTGCAAACGATTGAAGAGGTTAATATAGAAATCGAAAAATACAAGGAGAGGTGTTGTGCAAAAATTAAACAAATTTTCAAAATGTATTATAAAAACTAAAAGTTTAAATGTACTCAGTTTATATCGTTTTATAAAAAATTGCTAATTTAATAATAATATCTTTTATTTTCAGTCAAACACATACAAATTACAATAAAATAGTAGACTTATAGAACCAATTGTACAATATATATAAAAACTTAGAAGTTACAAACAAGTCACCCACCCTACTTACAAAATCATATAAAGTTAACTACACTGAAAATCAGGTATCTCCATAGGCCAACCTGTGTTAGAGATTACCATCCGGATATATTTACAAGAGTAAAAATGTTGAATCGCTTAGGTTAAACAAAAATAATTAAATAAACTATTAACTAATGAAGAAAATATCTTTCAGTTGAACTCCTTTCAATGAGTAATAATTTGAGTAAAAAAGTATTTCTAACTTACTAAGTAATAAGTGAATTAGGCCTAACAAGAAAAGTCAACACAACATAAAAAAACGTTAAATACTAAAAAAAAAAAAAATTTAACACAATCAAACCTAAATGGAGAAACTACAATTAAAATTAAAAAAAAAACAATATAAACGTAAGAAATATATTCAAATACATAATATATAACAACTTCAGCAAGATAACAAAAGAATATAAGTTATATGTTATATTTGTAGAACATTTTTAAAATAAACAAGCTGGATAAATGTCCATTATATAGTATACACCCCTTAAAATTTTAAAATAAATATCAATACGTTACTATGAGATAATTAAATAGAGAATGGATTAAATAATATGAAAATAATTAGGAAGAATACAAACTCTCTACATTATTTATTGAAAATAAATAATGTAGAGGGTTAGAATAAATAATTTTGTTCATGTTTTCATTTACTTGAATTTTATTTATTCTTTTTTCACAGTGTCTATTAATGATGATCCTATAACTGATGAATCTTATCGAAATGAGCATCTATCTACTTTAGGAATTCAAGTAAAATTTTCGTAAACACTTTTTGAGCGTAATATTATTTTCGAGATTATTTCTATAAATAATTATTTCATTGAATAATTATCAATAAATATTTCTTATGTATGTTACTTAAAAAAAATTTAAAACAAAACTATCATTAATTCATAAAACAATAATGAAGTAAATGTAATCCAATGATCAATACACTAAGATAAATTATACTACATTTAGCTTAAGTAAATGTTAAAGTTCATATACAGAATTTGTAATAAAATAATACAAAACGATCGTCAGCAAGTTTTATATATTGAAGTCTGGAATAAACAAATTATACTGCCAATAATTTAAAATTTGAAAAAATTTCATTAAGTAACAATACACAAATATAAACGTTAAATGAAATATAACAACGTACAGGACAGATTACCAATACAGTAGGCTACATATTTGATTCGGCAAGATAAAAGAAAACTATTTTTTTAACCGATACTTAACCACAATACGCTATATAACCTAATCAATAAATTCTAATAATATGATTACTAAATTTCACAGCCAATTTTTGGTAGAACATTAAAGTGAGCGTTTCCAAAATGAAATTACCATGAAATTTATTTTTATACAACAGTTTTCATACATAAAATATTTGACTGGAAGAGGTATTTAAAAATCTGGAATAGAAGAAGATGGCAAACGAATAAATGGTGACACCTAAACAACCTGAGATTCACAGATAACATAGTTCTCTTTTTATAAGAATCGGAAGAACTATAATGAAATATACTGGAATTGCAGGTGGCTTCAAGTATGAAGCTTAAAAAAGAGTCAGGTCATGTTCGACAGAGGAGAAAAAGATTTTTGTCCTAGAGAAGAACTCGAACAGGTAAATCATAACATAATCGTATATCTTAGGCAAAAGATGTCAACTGAGGGTGATATAATCAAAGAGTTAAGGGTTAAACTCGAATGGCAGGCATTCGGGAGACTTCATATCGTTTTCAAAACAAACTCCCCTTTTGCCTTAAAAAGAAAGTTTTCGGAAAATTCAAAAAGAAAGTTTTCCAGTCCTTACCCCTCTCTTTTTCTAAAAAGCATTTGGAACCACCGTAACGTATTACTTGAGAGGATGAGTGAGGATGATATGTTTGAATGTGAATGAATTGTAGTCTTATATTATCTCAGGTCGACCACTCCTGAGATGGATGTTTAATTAAACCCAACCACCAAAGAACACCCGTATCCACTTTGTAGTATTCAAATCCATATAAAAGTAACTGCCTTTACTACGATTTGAACCTTAGAACTCTTGACTTCAAAATCAGCTGATTTGCGATGACGAGTTAACCACTAGACCAGCTTTGTGGGCCCATTCCTTACCTATGGAAACGAAACTTTACTGTACAACCATTACAGAAGTTGCGAGCAGTACAAAGAAATATGAAACGATGTATGCTTGGAATTACTAGATGGATAGGAAGGCATACAAATGGAGAAGAGAAAAGATGAAAGTACATGATATCATCATGAAAGTTAAACAATTAAAATGGCGGTGCAGGCCATATAGCAAGAAGAACTGATGGCAGATGGACTATACTAGCACTTGAACGAATACCACTGGATGTTTAACACCCACAAAAACACAAAAGGTTCACTGATTGTTGTTATAATCAAGTAGATTGAACCCAATTGGTGGAAGATCGCATAAGACCGTATTAACGTCTTGAAGAGGCCACTATCCTTCTTTGTTAACAGACGTATACAAGATGTTAACAGAGTATGGTAGTATTTAGATGATTTTCTACCAGTTAAACATAAAAAATTAAATTAAATTTTCTGTAGTAAATACTTCTACCATATAAAACCACTACTTTATAATACTTTTCGGTATTAGAGGACTACCCGAGGTGTAGCAAGTCACTTTTGAAACTAGGGGTGAAAAATAATAAATTGTTATTATGTTAGGATTGTAGTACTGTGAAGATTTTTGAATAAAATTTTTGGTTTTTCAATGTTCTTAAAATTGCGACACAAAGATATGACACAATCCTATATTTCATATAAAATGTCTGAATCACCTTCAATGGGAGCTTGATAGTGCGTGTTATACTGAAAATTAGATTGTTTTGGAATAAAAACATTTACTAAATTTTACTATATTATAGTGTTTTACAGTTCTACAGACGTTAAGAATTCCATTTTTTGTAACAGTGCTGTGAAAACGGTATATTCGTATATTAACAATAAAGCCTGTTTTACAAAAAAGTACAACGGGATCAAAAACACAGTTGTGGCAGTTTCTTTCATTAAAATGTATAAAGCGGAAGTATTTGTAGGATGATGACCTAATCCTCCTAGGGAAAAGGGCACAGATCCCTTTCAGTGTTTTTATTTTGTTCTTTATTTTGCATCCATATTGTATATTTTTTTTTACAAATGTCATATATGATGAAAAATTCTATACATAAATTTTTTTTGTAAAAATTTACCGTAAATAGTTTGCTAATTCTTGTCCATGGACAATTTGAACATTCATATCATCGAAACATCGCACTTCTAACAACGGAATAGAAAAAAGAACAAAATAAATTGTAAATGTAAGAGGTTCTGAAAAGGTTTGTAAAAAGGAAAATTAAGATTTTCCATCATTTATTTATTGTTTTATTTTTCAGAGTTATATAGCATCTTGTCCGTTTGAAAAAAAAATTGCAATATGTATTAATGATTCTCTCGATGTAAATAAAATAACTTTTATCTAGAATTTTTTTTTCCTGAAATAATATTTTAAAATGTTTTTTCAATCATTATAACAATAAAAATACTACAAATAAATATTTTAAGAAGTCAGAAACTAGAAATAACAACCATCGCCGGGTAAATATAGCAATAAAGTAATAATTTAGATAATATTTTATAAAGTAATATTTCATGTAAAAAATTCACCAATAAGGGAATTAAAAAAGTCAAAGAGAAAATCACAGAAATAATATAAAAATCTTATTAACAAAAGAAATAATAATAAACGCGAAAAAATTGTGTTTAGCTTTAAGATTACAGGTTAATTTCACATTCCAAATTATTTTTTACATTTAAAAACATTATAAAAATTTATTGAAGTCAATTTTAAGTTTATATAATTTAGATTTTATTTATTTTAATGTTTTCAAGTTTAATATTGTAATAATATTGATATGGAACAGTATGTTTGTAAATAATTTCACTAGTGGAAAACTCCGTCATCTAAAATTAGATGTTTAACAGTTTATTTTTGAAGTTGTAGGTTCTGAGGTTTAAATCCTAGTAAAAGTTAATTACGTTAATATGAATTTGTATAATACTAATGGGTGGATACCGCTGTACTTCGGTGGTTGGAGTTGAATTAACCACACGTCTCAGGAATGGTCGGCGTGAGTCTGTATAAAACTACACGTCATTTTCATGAATACATATCATTCTCACCTCATTGGGTCTTAGGAGGGTTGATTAACTATTGGAACGGATTGTGATTTACATATAAGAAAAAAGAAAAATCCCTTTCGGCATGCCGGAAGTAAGAGGTAGATTTCCCGTTCTAAGCAGGAAATAAAAGATATTTCCACCTTAAAGTTTAAAAGAAGTTTAAATTTACTAAATACGACAATGGTTGCATGTGAAAAAAGTTTCACACGTTTAGCATAAGACAAGCCCCATCTTCTTACAATTCCAGTAAAATTTTGGTCATTCCTTGCCGTAAGGGTTGGTTATATAAAAACATAATTTTAGACAAAAGTTTCAGGTAATGTTTAGAGGACTAACGACTTTTTTAAACTGTGCCTATTAAGGGAAGTATGATATTATTATTTTTTTGTCTTCGAAACCCCATTTTTACCACCTCCTGAGCTAATGGTCGGTAATATTAAATAACTTTACTTAGATAAGTTTTAGGCCCTTATCCAAAGAATAATAGGAACTTTCAATACATTCGATATTTTATTTAATAACAAAGTCATAGAGATATTTTATTTTTTTCGACAAAGACCCACCACCCCCGTGGTCAGATTTTGCCCATTAACGAATTCGGCCAAGAATATGGGACGTTATATTTTATGCATTAATTTGAAAGTAATTAGCGGTGATTTTGGGGTCTGGGGAATGTGAAACGCTAAGATATATCGAAATTTTCCGAAAGTCGAATTATGGTAACCATTACAAAAAGAATAATTAGCGGCTAAAAGAAAGAAGTCCACATAAAATGATTGAAGATTTATATTGTAGTTAAAAAAAGGCACGTTTGTAACAAATTATTCAGTAAAAATAACTGGATTTTTCCATTAAAAGATTTATTTAAAAACCAATTATCAATAAAAAGTCTAGTAAAATTTTCCCAAAAGAACATTTTATTATTATTATTAATGTTTTTATGATTTTTCTTTTTGTAACAGCGGCAGTAACGTTATTTAATAACACTATACATGATCGATCAAGAAAAAGATACTCATCGTAATTACCTGTCTGAAGCGTAAAGAAATTGTTTTAAAAATGTAATATAAAAGATTGAAATACTCAAGATAAATATATTATTAATCAGTAAAGAAATCTATACAGGAAAAATACCGGAAATTATAAAAAAAAAAATAAAACCTGATTCTACAGAAGAAATATTAAACATATTTTTATAAAAGCGTTGGAATTAATTTTATTAAAGATAAAATAATTTTTATTAAGAAAACTTTTTATTCTTCTTTTATTGGTTTTTTTCTTTCGTTTTTCTAACATGATTTCTACTGAGTAAAATTAATTAATGTACTTTTCAGAAGTTATATATAAAAATATTAAAATTTAATACTTTTAAAGCAATAAAGGTAATTCAATTCAGTTAAAGAATGTTCAGAGAAAAACAAAAAAATATCATAAAAATTATAAAATATTAATAATATTAACAAAGTTAAATAAAATTATATAATATTTCTTTATAATTTTACTCACACAGTTAAAGTAAACGATGATAATTCATGATGTTTAGTATAAGAATGACAACATTCAAAAAATACTTCGCTGATTAATCTTACCTGAAAAATAAATGAAAAGCATATTTAATAAATAAATAAATATTGCTCTTTATAAACAAAATTTTAAAAAATAAATAAAATCTATTTCCTTAAAAAAATTATTTTTTTCCTTTTTTCTTTCACAGTTTAGATTAACAATATTAATACACCTGCCGGCCTCCGTGGCCGAGTGGTAGCGTCTCGGCCTTTCATCCAGAGGTCCCGGGTTCAAATCCCGGTCATGCATGGCATTTTTTTCACACACGCTACAATTCATTCATCTCATCCTCTGAAGATATATATTTTTTTTTTTTTTTTTTTTTTGTTTTACCTCCGGAACCACCGTTAGGTTATATCTTCAGAGGATGAGAT